>JADRCD010213392.1:33140-56465 GCA_019843815.1 Montemys delectorum
AAAAAAAAAAAAAAAAAAAAAAGGGCAGAGTTTGAGTGACAGGCACCCAGCTATTGAACCTAGATTCAAACCCATGAAGTAGTTTATTTGTGGCCATCAGTAGCTACAGGGGCAGAATTCAAACCCAGGCCTCTGTGTGCCTGGTTCTCCTCCTGCCTCCAGAGGGGCCCATCTAGATTCAGTGTGATGGAAGTTGGCGCTCCGAGCCGTAGGCCTGTAGACCACAGCCCAGTGTTGCTGCTAACTCTGGCTGTTCTCACCCAGGCTCCTGCCAGCAAATGTATGTCCTGAAGCTATCCTGTGAGATGTTTGGGGGTTTTTTTGTTGTTGTTGGTTTTTGGTTTTTGGTTTTTTTTGTTGTTGTTGTTGGGTTTTTTTTTTTTTTTTTGGCCATGAGGTCATTGTGCAACCTGGAAGACACCAAACCCAAACTCAGAGCTGCCTGGGTCTGACCCCGCTGCTGCTATTCGTTCACTGTGTCCGAGTCTCTTTGGATGGGTTTTGCCTCCCTGTGCCAGTCTTCCATTCATTGAGAGTAAGATTGCGTTGGACTAAATGAAGCTGCTATTTTTGGAAGTCAGACACAGTTGAATGTTAGCAACTTTTAAGGTTCAGCCAAATAGCAGTTTCCTGGCAGCATCGTTAGAAAGGGACAATTGTGTCTGAAACTACAAACTTTATAGGACAGATTTATACTCAATAAATCTGCGCTGAGTGTTTATGCAACAAGTGCCTATTAAGCATCTGCTGTATATCACCTTCACATGCATGGTAGAGCAAACCCGCCAGAGAAAGAGCTTCTAACCTGGGATTAGACTCTCGGAGCTCACCACAGCCCGTGAACACCACTATTACAAGTGGAATATGGGAATGCGCACACTGAGAAGAATCCCTCTCCAAGGGGCAGAACTGGGCCGTTCACCAAATTCTCAAAGCTACTCATGACCCCAAATGAGAAGATTCATAAGTGAATATCTGTGATTCTACAGTAAGCATTTATTGACTGCCTGCTGTATACCAGTACTGAGGAGTGAGCTGGAACCAGACAGAATCGCCTCTGCCTTTCTAGAGGGGAGAAGGTAAAACTCCTCGGCCATCAGAGAGTTCCGGAAAGGGGATTCAGGGAGCTGTGGGCATGGGTGTTTGGAGGTTGTGGACCAGGAGAGGAAAATCACAGACACTGGGGTCATAGATTGATGGTGGCGATAAAGCTGTGATACCTAGTGAGGACCACAGCCCCTTCTGGAGAAATCCCAGAAGGCTTCTCAGGGGAGGTGGCATTTGATGTGGTCTTAAAGGGGAAGAGAAAGCGCCCTGAGGGGGTAAGAACAACATGACCTCAGAAACAAGAAGGGATGAGATGCGCCTGGAGCCCCAAGGTGGGATCTGTTATTAACTAGTGTTATCAGTTTGTTGTTGTTGCTATCACAAAACACTCAAGGCTGCACCATGTGTAAAGAGGAGAAGCTAACCCTTGCTCAGTCACCTGTTCTGCTGAAGGCCCTGTGGTAGAGGGTTCTAGGCAGGAGTGCATGTGACAGGGAAAGGCCACAAGGCAGGGAGGAAGGCTGGGCTTGCTCTTCTCTAGTCTCTCAGGAAAACTAGTTTCCGGGGTCCCACAAACCTCCATCCTTTCCTCTCAACAGTTGTGCCCCGTTGGCTTGCGCTAGACTCCACCTCTTAAAGGGCCCACCGCCTCCACTAGGCTCCACCTCTTAAAGGGCCCATCGCCTCCACACGCCACCACCGTGAGAACTAAGTCTCATTCTCAGGAACCTCCTGGGGGAGACCTCATCCAGACTAGAGCAGCTGGTACATGGGATCTGAGAGCTGGGTGAGACCAGTCGTGAGTGGCTTGCCTTTGTCCCCCAGCTGACCTGACCACTGCTCCCAGCTAAAGCTAAGGCTGGCTGCTGCTCACAGAGGGGCAGGCTTTGGGTGAGAGTCTCCTTTGCTCCTGGAGTGGCCTCATTCCTGCTGTCCCAGCTGGCCTGTCAGAAAGGATCTCCCCACACCATGACTCACACACTAAGTTTGAACAAAATGGCTTCTCCTGTCTCCTGACTTGGAAGGAGGAAGATATGGCTCATCCACCAGGTCAGGGACACCTGTGCCAGGGTCAGCAGGAGTGAGAATCGTAACCAAGAGAACCATCCCTGAATCTAGAGGGCACGCTTTCATGCATGAGTGTGGAGGGGAGGGCAGCCATTAAGAGCGGTAGCTGCTCTCACCAACCAACCGCTCAGGTTCTCAGGTTCCACAGTGTACACATAGCAGCTCAAACTGTTAAATCCTGTTCCAGGGACCCAGCACCCTCTTCTGGCTTCCATTGGTACTGCATGCCTTTAGTGCACAAACTTACATGCAACCAAAAACAAACAAAACAAAACAAAAACCCAATTTATTATTTTTTAGAAAAGAAGAGCCATCCATCCTTGAGGTCTGGGGATCTGTAGCTCTGTTGTAGAGCATTTGTCTAGCATGTACAAGGCCCTAGGTTCAATCCTCAGCCCCATAAATATAAGAGAATCAGCTTTCGGATTAGAGAGATAAAGGCTGGCCTGTGTCGATATGTCTATGTGTCTTTTCCTTTTTAAGATTTATTTTTAGGTGCGTGTGTGCGTGTGCGTGTGCGTGTGTGTGTGTGTGTGTGTGTGTGTGTGTGTGTGTGTATGTATGTGTATTTGTGTATTGGGGTATGTGGACATGAGTGCAGGTACCCATGGAGGCCAGAAGAGGGCATCAGATTCCCTGAAGCAGGAGTTATAGTTAAGAGCAGTTTAGAGCACTAAACAATCAGGAGTTTGGTTCCCAGCACCCACAGCTTGACCATCTGTCAGTCCAGTTCCAGGGAATGTGATGCCCTCTTCTGGCCTCCATGGATACCTGTTGTCAAGTACACATACTGTATATAGATTCCTTCACCATATTCAGGTACACATGATTAAAAATAATAAATGCCACTGGACGGTGGTGGTGCATGCCTTTAATCCCAGCCCTTGGGAGGCAGAGGCAGGTGGATTTCTGAGTTTGAGGCCAGCCTGGTCTACAGAGTGAGTTCCAGGACAGCCAGGGCTATACAGAGAAACCTTGTCTACAAAAGACCAAAACAAAAAACAAAAACAAAAAAAAAAACCAAAAATAATAAATGCCTTTTGAATAAGAAGAAAGAGGGAGAGGAGAGAGAGAGAGAGAGAATGAATATGAATCCTGTGCTCAAATCTGAAAGGCCTTGGGGCTTCAAGATATGTGGCCTTGGCCTGAGTGATTGGCTTTACAGAGATCCAGTTCTGTCTCACAGCTCCTGAGAGGATGAGGGAGAAATAATAATAATAATAATAATAATAATAATAATAATAATAAACACATGCCAAGAGTCTGGCACAGTGTCAGGCTCAGATAAAGGCTCAGCGAGTAACAGCTGCTGTTGCTATAATTCATCTTCGTCGCCCAGATCCTCAGCTCCCCAGACATGGAGCGCCTATTGTGTGCAGAGCTCTGAGACGCTTGCCTGCCAGAGGAGCAGTGAGAGGAGAGCCCAGCTGCCTCCCAGGCACTCAGTCATCAACGGTGGTTCTTATTGTTTTTGTGGAACCTTTGGGGTCCTATATGACTCCACTGAAAGTTTGCATTGCTTGGCCCGCAGAACATGGGTGTGGTTGGGTGCATCCTCGTGTGTGTGCATGCCTGCCTGTCTCCCTGTGTCTGTGTGTGCGGTTTTCCTTTTTTTTAAGACTTATTTTTAGGGATGTGTGTGTGCACGTGCGCATGTACTTGTGTGTTGGGGTATGTGCATACGAGTGCAGGTGCCAATGGAGGCCAGAAGAGGGCATCAGATTCCCTGGGGCTGGCATTACACATGGTTGTGAGCCACCCAAAATGGCTGCTAGGAGCCAAACGCAGTTCTCCTGAAAGAGCAGTGTGTACCCTTAACTGCTCCATCGTCTCCCCAACCCCAGAAGATTCTTTTTTAAGAAGCCTGTGTATAACATAAGGTATATGTATGTGTGTGTGTATGAATGCAAGCATACATATGCCACAGTGTATCTGCAGAGGACAGTGGACAACCTTAGGTGCTGGGCCTTGTTTTCTACATTGAGACAGTTTCTTGTTTTGCTTCTGCATGCTCCAAGCTAGCTAGCCCACAAGCTTCTGAGGGAATTTCCTGTCTCTTCCTCCTGTTGCACCATAGGGGTGCTAGGGATATAGACGCTCACATTGCTGGACCCAACCTAGGTTCTGGGGATTAAACTCCAAACCTCATACTTGCAAGGTAAGCGCTGTACCTGCTGAGCATCTCTTCGGCCCAGATATAATGTTCTGAGGCGTCTATACTCAGGATAGATTTTTCTTTTTTCTTTTTTCTTTTTTTTTTTTTTAAGATTTATTTTATGTATATGTACCAGAAGAGGGCATCAGACCCCATTACAGATGATTGTGAGCCACCATGTGGTTGCTGGGAATTGAACTCAGGACCTCTGGAAGAGCAGTCAGTGCACTTAACCGCTGAGCTATCTCTCCAGCCCCGGGATAGATTTTTCAAAATACTGTCTTTGTATCATATTTATTGCCATAATTTTAGTCTTTGTAAAGAGCGTGCATTCCTTTTTTAAAAAAATAATGTGACCCAGTTCTATTCTTTGTTTTTATTTATTATTATTGTATGCATTTGGACGGCTGTGTTTTGAGTGTTGGCGTGCAGTGCACACATGTGGAACTCTGAGGGCAAGCTTTGGGAGTTGGCTCTCCTTCCACCTCACCAAAGCAGGACCTTCATACTATACTATTTCTGCCATGCTTTGTACTTCAAGCTAGTGACCCACAAACTTCCAGGCTGTTCCCCTTTCTCTGCCTCCCATCTCTCTGTAGAGAAAGTGTTGGGGTTCCAGATGTACACCACCACATCTGGCTTTGTATTTTTACTTTTTAAAAAGAGGTTTCCCTGGGGGCTGGAGAGAGATGTCTCAGCAGGTAAGAGCACTGACTGCTCTTCCAAAGGTCCTGAGTTCAAATCCCAGCAACCACATGGTGGCTCACAACCGTCTGTAATGAGATCTGATACACTCTTCTGGCACATCTGAAGACAGCTACAGTGTACTTATGTATAATAATAAATAAATCTTAAAAAAAAAAATGAGGTTTCCAAGCTCAAACTCTGGATGTTAGGCTCAATACAGCAAGCACTTTTACTCACTGAGTCATCTCACCAACTTATGAATTATTATTTTAATTTAAAGGAGCCAATAATAGTGTCCATGCATGCCTTTGATTCCAGCACTCAGGAGGCATAAGCAGGCAGATCTCTGGGTTCAAGGCCAGCTTGGTCTATAGAGTGAGTTCCAAGACTGCAGAGGTATACAGAGAAATGTTGTCTTGGGGGAAAAAAGCCAGTACTAAACTACTACTACTACTACTACTACTACTACTACTAATAATAATAATAATAATAATAATAATAATATCATCTTATTACTGAGGGTCTCTGACTGAAAGGACTAGCTTAGCACATATACACACATGTACACACATCTCATCACAGCAAAACACACCAACACAGTCAAAACACAGCTAGTATATTAGAGCCAGGAGTGGCCATATGCTGAGCTGTTTCGTTTCTGTAGATCTCTTCTGGTACTCCACTCTGCATCACTAGTATGAAATCAGTAAAACATGGTTGTCCAATAAAGCTTTATTTGTTGCCCAAGCAGAAGGCCCTGTACTGTGGGCTCCCACTCCCAGCTTCCTGGGATGTCTGAAGGAGAAGCTGACAATAGTCATCAAATGGTTTTAGGGTCGCACAGCTGAGCTGGGTTAGTGGCCCAAGGGGCCTCAGGGACTCCAACTGCTCCATCCTAGAACTGCTGTCCCCAGTAGCACAGAGCTTCCGGAGCTGAATGAAAGTGGGGAACTGGGGAGCCCAGAGAAAGGCCTGGGTGTTGGAATACCAAGTGGGAGGGGAAGGCAGACTGATGGCCCTTCCTGCCTTCATAGAAGTTCCCTGGCTCATCACGGGTCAGAACGGGGACTTTGACATCCAAACTGTCACCTCTTTCTGCAGCCACCCACAGACATGGACAGAAGCTCAGGAATGAAATAAGTGTGTCCTGGGGCTGGTTTCAGGCTGGTCACTCAGGAAGCTCTGAGGCTCAGCCTGTGAGGGGCCCACCCGTCCAAGAGTGTAGGGTATTTAGAGGTGGTGAGCAAGCTTCAAGGGCTCAGCAGCTGAGGACCTTGGGCTGGTAGAAGAGGCTTGGGCTGGAGACACAGAGAGGAGATGGATCACTTCTGTAGCCTCTGAAAAAAACCCTAATCTAAGGCCTGCTCTTTCTATGTTTGGATTCTAGTCTTTGTTTTTCAATATCTCTCTCTCTCATTTTGAATCTCTGTGTGTGTGTATGTGGGGGCACGTGTGTGTCTCTGTGTGTGAGTGTGTGTGTTACACTTGTTAATATAAATGTGTCCTATCCGTGTAGATACGTGCCTACTTGTGGTTGATGTCAGGTTTCCTATCTTCACTTGGGGGAACAGGCTCTTACTGAACCTGAAGTTTATCAATTAGGCTAAGCTAGCTGGCCACTGAGTTTGAGGGATCACCTACCTTTACCCACTTCCCTCAAACCCCAATGTTAGGATTATACGATCATACTATAGTGAGGCACTTGGCTTTACTGTAGATACCAGAGATCTAAACTCAGGTCCCTGTGCTTGAGTGAGAGACTCTTCACTGACTAAGCCATCTTTCAAGCCTTTTTCTTTATGACTTCCTCTTCCTTGTTCTTGCACCTGGACTCTGTATCACAAGGCAGCAAACCTATGCAGCCTATACCCATACCAAGAACAGACATCACTAATCAATCACAAGTCTTTTTAGCTGCTACTAGTGATCTCTGAGAGTTGGAACAATAGCTAGAACCTATTTGTCACTCTTATGATCTCTGTTCCCCTTGCCTTTCTAGTTGCTGCCCATCAACTCCTTGATGGGTCAGGTGACCTGAAAGGGGTTTCCCAGTTCCTCTGGGGGTTATATAAGAGTACCCTTCCCCATGGGGGAGACTGTCCTTTTTCCATTTGTACACATCTTGAGCTTGTCTGTGTGACCCAGCCTGGTCTTGCCCCACAGTGACCCCAGGCATGAAGATCTATATTGACCCTTTCACCTATGAAGATCCTAATGAGGCAGTGCGGGAGTTTGCCAAGGAAATTGACATCTCCTGTGTCAAGATTGAGCAAGTGATCGGTGCAGGTAGGTGGCAAATGCCTCAAGGTACCATGGCTTTGATCATGGGTAGGGTGACCACAGTGTAACCCTGGAGTTCAGGGTAAGTTGAAGATCAAGGGCCACCAAGGACCCTCCTAACAGATCAAAATTTCCAAGTAAAAAGGGCCCTACTAAAACCATCACATGCACAGAAGGGGAAACTGAGGCTGGAGTAAGGCACAGCAAGTTAGAGATTGAACTGGATCTGGAGCCTAGCTCTGTCCTTTCCACTGTACACCACAGCCCCATTCCCATCTCCCTAAATCTCCCATGTCCTCATCCCTAGATACCCCAGGGCAATCATGAAGGACCCACTCTGCCAAAGATGGCTGGCCCTGCTCTGGGCTCCACATTCACAAAGGTATCCTTTGTCTAATAGAATGAAGTCATGAAGCACCCACAGTGGGAATGATGAGGCAGGGAGGTAACATTTCCATTCGGCACATGACATGACGTCTGTCTCAATCTGTCTATCCTCAGGGGAATTTGGTGAGGTCTGCAGTGGCCACTTGAAGCTGCCAGGCAAGAGAGAGATCTTTGTAGCCATCAAGACCCTCAAGTCAGGATACACAGAGAAACAGCGCCGGGACTTCCTGAGTGAGGCATCCATCATGGGCCAGTTCGACCACCCCAATGTCATCCACCTGGAAGGGGTTGTCACCAAGAGCACACCTGTCATGATCATCACTGAATTTATGGAGAACGGATCTCTGGACTCCTTCCTCCGGGTAGGGAGAGCCCCAGGGGTGTGAGTAGGGAAAGAGCATGGCTGCTGGGCATAATTCCACTGGATCTTGAGAAAGCTCTAGGTCAAGAATGCCTTACTGGCCACCACCTTCCATTGTGTTACCTTGACAGGCATTGTTAATCAATCCCAGAGTGCCCTCCCACTCATCTCAGAAGCAGTCTCAGAGTCCTTCTCAATGTGGTTCCCTGGGAAACCCGAGCATTTCCTCAGGATTATGCCACCTGAGGTGCATGCTCATTGTTGCATTACACACAGCAGAACACACATTACACACAGTAGAACCAAGTTCAGAGAGAAGAAGCATTTGCCTAGGATCAGAAGGCCAAAAGGAGAGCCCAGACCACAGCCAGGGGTGTTGACACCACATCCAGGGGTTTTCACCAGACTCTGTAGTTCTCCAAAGTTACACACTGGAGGAAAATCAAAGCACAAGGCCAACAGGTGAATCCCTTCAGCACAGCACAGTCAGCCACCAAGACAGGGATCACTGAGCTGGGTGTCCGTAGGGTGCCACTGGGCAAGCTGTCTTTCAACAAATATTTATGAAGTTGGTGCCATCACCTTCCATGTGTCTTCCTGTTTGAGTCAGAGCAGCCCTAAGAGACGTATGTAACTCTTCCCCCATTGAACATACAGGAAAGAGCAATCAAGCTCAGAGAGACCGAGTCCGGCTGTACGTCCAAGCCTGCCCCTCCAGATAGAGACAAAGTCAGAGTTAATCCATGTGTGCTTACTCCAGAGATGGTATTCTCTCTACCACCCTCAAGTTGGCCTCTCCTAGGCCACTCTGAGGTTCCTGGGTGTCTGAGTCCTTCACACGCTGCGTGCAAAGGTGACAGAGACCTGTCACTGTGAGAATGTCCAGAGCTCTGACATTCACTCTCCCATTGACTCCATTTTCCACCTTCCCCAAAGCAAAACGATGGGCAGTTCACAGTCATCCAGCTGGTGGGCATGCTGCGGGGCATCGCAGCCGGCATGAAGTACCTGGCGGACATGAACTATGTGCACCGCGACCTTGCTGCGCGCAACATCCTCGTCAACAGCAACCTGGTATGCAAGGTGTCTGACTTTGGGCTCTCGCGCTTCCTGGAGGATGACACGTCTGACCCCACCTATACCAGCGCTCTGGTAAGGGCACAGCAAGGATCCCTGTGCATGGTCATCCCACCATGCCATGTGTATCCACTGACCCTGCCCAGGTGAAGCCTTCACTGGGCCCTGAAGACGGGAAGGGACATACAGAGAGCCTCCTGGGCTGCTGGCGGTGGGCAGATGATGAGCCAAAGGGAGTAGAGGACTGGGGGGGGGGGGGGGGGGGGGGCAGAACATGGCTTTGGCAGACAGGAGAGATGTGAGCGTACTATGGAATCTGAGGAACCAGTAACTCTCTGGGACCCAGGGAAAAGCTTTTTGGGGACTCGAGGATGAAAACCTGGAATCCAGACGGCAGTCCAGGTGTGGGGGTGAGGGGGAAGGCACTTCCAGCAGAGGGAACAGCATATGCAGATGGCTTGGGGCTGAAGCAACTGAGGAGTCTGGAAAACAATGATGTTCTTCCTGGGATCTGACAGAGCATTGTGTAGGGAGTGTCAGACAGGTCACCAGGTCACTTACCCTGCCCATCACCCTCTTCTCTCTGGCCGCCCCCCCCTCCAGGGTGGGAAGATCCCCATCCGTTGGACAGCACCGGAAGCCATCCAGTACCGGAAATTCACCTCGGCCAGTGATGTGTGGAGCTATGGCATTGTCATGTGGGAGGTGATGTCCTATGGGGAACGACCCTACTGGGACATGACCAACCAAGATGTAAGTCTCCGGGATGTGGGCAGGGCCTTGCTGGCCAGCCAAGGTTGAAGGGGGCAAGATCAGGGATTCCTGGCCTTGCTCTGATTTCCCTGTGGTTAAAGACCTGGTTCCTAGGCTGATGAAACTTGGGCTTTCAAAGGGGAGGGAGTAGGGAGGGCCACCTGCTCATCCAGCAATCAGCAAATCCTCAGCATGTGGGAGTGGCTAGGCTGGAAACAGTCATGATATATGTCTGTCTGTCTGTCTGTCTCTCCCTCCCCTTTCTTTACATGTTTTGTGTGTGTGTGTGTGTGTGTGTGTGTGTGTGTGTGTGTGTGTGCGCGCGCGTACATGCGCCAAAGTGTCACGGCACATGTGTGAAAGAGGAAAACCTGTGGGAATCATTTCTCTCCTTCCCCAGAAGAACCATGTGGGTTCTGGGGAATCAAACTCAAGCCATAAGCCTTGGTGTCAAGTGTGTGTACCTGATGAACCATCACATTGGCCCTGAGACGATTTCTTTTTCCCAGAGGACCAGATGCAAGCATCAGGCCCTGTTGTAGTCAGGCACTACATTAGAAACACAGATAGCAAGCTTTGTAGATATAGGGGTCAGGACAAGATCAGCCAAGACCTCTTAGAACCAGTTGTGCATCAGAGGGTGAGCATGCGGTGGGTGTTTGCTCAAAGGTGTAGAGGTGGGGCTGAGAGGTAGGGTTGGGAGCCATGAGTGGAAACTTGGCTGGAAAGCTTAGTAAGGCTCTATGTTTGTCAGCTTTCTGTCACTGTAACAGGAGGCCTATATTAATCAATATAAAAGGAAGAAAGGTTTCTTGGAGCTCACAGTGTTGGCCCATTTCCTTGGGGACAGTTGATGGCAGTGGAAATGTAAAGGAAGTGGTTCATTTCATAGCAGCCAGGAAACAAGGAGAATAGAGGAGAAAGATCCAGCATCCCAGCATCCCAGCATCCCAGCATCCCAGCATCCCCCTCCCAGAGCATACCTCCGAGGGTACCTTCTTCCCATTAGGCCCCACCTCCTCAAAGGCCTATCACCTTCCATTACTGCCCCAGGCAGGGGACCAAGCCTTCAGCCCATTGGTCTTTGAGTGACTTTTGAGATCCACACTGTAGCAGGCATCCATTGAGGAGTTTGAAAGCACCCCGGGGATTTTCATTCACACAAGATACACAGGAAACTTGAAGCTTCTTAAAGGGGAAGTCTGTTAAGCCGTGATCAAGTGCTAGAAGGTGAATCTTACCTTCAGGGTGGCAGAGCAGATTGAGGCCATGTTTGACCTCCTTTTTTTCTGACAGAGGGGCAGGTATTGGCTGTAAGATCACCAAGGCAGCTCAGGGTCCAGCTGTGAGGCTGACCAAACATGCTCTCTGCCCAGATCTCTGTGAACACTCAAACTGAGAATAAAGCTAACCTAGAGTCAAACAGGGGCCAGCAGGGAGGCTCACAGATTGTGAGAACTTTATGCTAGGGCAGCCCCACCCAGGAGGGTCACCCTGATAGGTCTCAGGGACAGACTGCCTGTGGTCACTGGGTTTCCAAGGTTGGCAGAGAAGAGGAACCAGGATTTAGCATAAGATACAGCTAGGTGGTGGACGGTGGGACTCACGGCAGCCGCGGGAGGCAGAGGAGTCTCGGTGGGTCTTGCCTGCGGTGTTCCAGGGATGAATATGCTCGGCGGGGGCTTAACGCCCTCACCCCAGCCACCCAACCCAACTCTACCTCTATAATGCCGCAGGTAATCAACGCCATTGAGCAGGACTACCGGCTACCTCCGCCCATGGACTGCCCTAGCGCCCTGCACCAGCTCATGCTGGACTGCTGGCAGAAGGACCGTAACCACCGGCCCAAGTTCGGCCAGATTGTCAACACGCTGGACAAGATGATCCGAAACCCCAACAGCCTCAAAGCCATGGCGCCCTTGTCCTCTGGGTATGGCCACCCCGGCCCCACCCCTGTCTCCAAACACTCTCCTGGGTGTGAGTCACTCGAACCCCACCATCTCTTCTCTCGGGGTGCCATCCTGGCCCTGCCCAGTGGCAGCCTCGGGTGGTGGAGGAAGAGCCTTGTAAAGCCCGGGCAAGAGAGGACAGCAGTCACTCCAGAGTCTCTGTGACTGGGGGTTGCAGTTGTGCTCAGCACAGCTCCTACCACTGTTCTTTCCTGTCCTCATTCCGGCTGGGCCTCTCAGTATCCATTGATGTCCTCATTGGCACATGCACACTCATGTGTACACACACACACACACACACACACACACACACACACACACACACAAATGTACACACTCCCCCCATTCAGAAAGACACGCTCACCATATACATGGCTCCCGTGTGGAGAGACCAGCTCAGCCCCAGGGCAGGGCTCAGGGACCCTGGGGCTCCTTTTCTCTCTTTCTTTCTTTCTTTCTTTCTTTCTTTCTTTCTTTCTTTCTTTCTTTCTTTCTTAATTTAATTTTATTTATTTATTTTTTTGAGACAGAGTTTCTCTGTGTAGCCCTGGCTGTCTTGGAACTCACTCTGTAGACCAGGCTGGCCTCCAACTCAGAAATCTGCCTGCCTCTGCCTCCCAAGTGCTGGGATTAGAGGCGTGCGCCATCATTGCCCGGCTCTGGGGCTCCCTTGCTGGGATCCCAGGACATGCCCCATCAGGCATGGCTCATTATTGCTTTCCAGAGGTGGCTGGCATGGGCTACTGGGTTGCTGACCCTGCATATTCTTACTCTCTGGAACCCAAGGACAGCTGTCCTACAGGTTACATGGCTGTCACAGGTCACCTAGCTGCTGGCACTGTACACCCTTCCTCTCGGAGACCCTCAGTCCCCCAGGGTTTAGGGGGAGCGTGTGCAACCAGGTACCTCACCACCCAGGACCAGCCACCCCTGGAGACTCCTTGAGTCCAGGTCCTTCGGTGGACGTGAGCTTTCGTGCTAGCCCCTCTCTGCTGCGCCTCACCCTGACCCCGTGTTAGCCATCCTTCACCTAGAGCAGTGGTTCTCAACCTTCCTAACACTGCAACCTTCTCACACGGTTCCTCGTGGTGTGGCGACCCCCAACTAAATTATTCTCATTGGTACTTCATAATGTAATTTTGCTACTGTTTGGAAGCATAATGTAAATATCCATGTTTTCTGGTGGTCTTGGGAGATCCCTGTGAAAGGGTCATTGTAGTGGCTATTCCTGGTTGTCATCTTGACTATATCTGAAATGAACTACAATCCAGAATTAGAAGGCTCACCTGTGGCCCTAATTCTGGATTGTAGTTCATTTCAGATATAGTCATTCAACCCCAAAGGGGTCACAACCCAAGAACTACTGCTCTAAAGCCGGGTGGTGGTGGTGCACGCCTTTAATCCCAGCACTTGGGAGGCAGAGGCAGGTGGATTTCTGAGTTCAGGGCCAGCCTGGTCTACAGAGTGAGTTCCAGGACAGCCAGGGCTACACAGAGAAACCCTGTCTTGAAAAAACAAAAACAAAAAAAAAAGTACTGCTCTAGATGAAACCGATGAGCCCCTCCCCTCAAGAAAGTCTGCACTTCTTGCCCACTGCTCAGAGGCTGTCCCCATTAGCTCTGAGCCTCGATCGGATAGTGTGGCCCATATACTGGGAACATGCATGAGAGACGGATGAAGAATGACCTAAGGAAGGAAAAGCAGGGACTAGCTGGCACTACCCAACCAAAGTCTCTCCTGTAACTGGGGCTCCCCAAAGCCTTCCCCAGCTTCCTTAGTCACCCCGCACATACCCCCTCTGGCCCTCATAAATCACTCACCTGTACCGGTTCTAACCCGTGTCTGTCCTCACACAGAAACACCTACACGCACGCCCCTGTGCTCACCCAGGGATACCCACATAGGGACCACACACACTTCTATCCTCCATTGGCTATAGGCATTGCCCTGACCATCCCTGTCACCTGCCCCTCCCCCAGCATCAACCTGCCACTGCTGGACCGCACGATACCGGACTACACCAGCTTTAACACGGTGGATGAGTGGCTAGAGGCCATCAAGATGGGCCAGTACAAGGAGAGCTTTGCCAACGCCGGCTTCACCTCTTTCGACGTTGTATCTCAGATGATGATGGAGTAAGTACCTAGCAGCCTCTGAGCCGGGATGTCGGGATCAAGTAGTAAGACATATCCAGATCTGAGGCCGAATCTGCCTGGTGCCTCCTGGGCAAATCCCAGAGTCTGGGAAGATTTTTCATCGGTTTAGTGAAGGAGATTTGAGGAAATGGATACAAGGCCAATATAACCCCCTCCCTGCTTCCTGATGGCAGAAGAAAAATGGCCTCCTGCCTCCCCATTGGCTGTTGCCCCACCCCAGAATCTCTACTCTAGCTTTGACACCCATTGCCCCTCCCCCACACCCCTTCCCCATCCCTCGCTAAGGGCCTTGGGGAAGTTCAGGCCGCCGGCCCACAACCCCCCCTCAACACATACATTTTCCTAGTTGTGTCTATCTCTCCCAAAGGGACATTCTCCGGGTTGGGGTCACTCTAGCTGGCCACCAGAAAAAAATCCTGAACAGTATCCAGGTGATGCGGGCCCAGATGAACCAGATCCAGTCTGTAGAGGTTTGACGTCCGCCTGCCTCGGCTCTCCTCCTCCTCCATGCCGCCCCCTAAGCCCCTACGTTGGTCCCCCTGCTGCTCTGTCCACTGCAAGGTCAGCCACCTGCCAGGAGGCCACAGGCAACAGGAAGAACCAAGCAGCACTCCAGCCAAGCCGTCACCAATGCAAGTCCAAGGAAGGAAAAGGGAATGGGGTGGGGGGGACACGCACCTAGATCTGGGAGGGGGCGGGACCGGCAAGAAACGTTTGTTCCAAGAGGATTCTCATAAGGAAAGGGATGATTCTTAGAGGAGAAAAGCAAAAAAGGGCTTGGGAGATCCACATGGCCTGTCCCCATGGAGGCCAAAAGCATTTTCTCTCCAACTCCTTCTGGGAAGGTTGAGCTGGCCAGAGCCAAGAAACACTTCCAGGAACATTAATATGAAGAGAAGAAGTGGGCCACCCTCCTTGCCGGGACTTAGCCGTTTCTTGGAGCATCACTAATGGCCCAGCCCCAGGCACAAGGGGCAGAGAGAGACAAGCAGTCGCCCCAAATAGGCTCCGGGGAAGTCCATTCCAGCTGCCACCGACAGACAGGAGGATAGCTCTGTCTTGGGAGACAGTTTCAAAAACTCCGAGAGACTTTCTGCTAATGGTTCAGGAGGCGGAAGAGGAGCTCCCTGCCTCCCAGGTCCCACCAAACAGGCTAGATCTCCCTGAGGACAGCCACCCAGGCCTGCAGCCCCACCAGGCCCTGCCCTGCACGGGTGCCTGTTCCTGCTCAGCCTCACCCTGAGGACGAGGATGCAGGTGACCGTCATCAGCCTCGACTGCCACTGAGAAGCATACTCTTGCATCTGGGTTTGTTTACAGCGATTCCGTGGACCGGGGGTATTTTGATCAGGGGTGGTTTTGGTCTGGGAGGGTTTGTTTGTGGGATTTTTTTTAAAAATGACAATGAAGAGACACTTTGACATTTCCTACCTTTTGAGGACTTGATCCTTCTCCCGGAAGAAGGTGCTTTCTGCTTACTGACTTAGGCAATACACCAAGGGCGAGATTTTATATGCACATTTCTGGATTTTTATATGCTTTTCATTGACACCCTTCCCTCCTCCCACCTGCTGCCAGGCCTCACCAAAGCCAACTGTCACAGGGCCACCTGGGCCATTCAGAGACCTCAGTGGGACTGGGGGAGTGGAAGGAGCTACATCAGCACCCCGCACTGGGCCACAGACTGAGGCAGATGAGGGCTCCAAGGCCGGAAGTCCTCCCTTCCTCCCTGCCCATGCTCACGCTCTCTGCCCTGTTCTAAACGGTACTTCCCAGGCACAGAGGCCCCTTCAGGTTTCTGGGTGCTCTCCAATGGCCAAAACCCAATTTCACCTCTGGGAGCCCGGACCAGGCTACCCGGGAAAGTCAGGACCCTGATCATTCACTGTGACACCCCAGCCCTCCAAGGGTACCCCGGGAGACCACATGACTCTCTCTCCCACTCCTTCTTTCCCCGAGGCCTTTGCCCAGGTCTGAAGGTCTTGGCCAGAGGAACATCATCAGTCAAGGGGTCTGGCCGCAGACTCTCCTGTGAGCAAATGCAGGAAACCCGAGCAGAACAATCGGTTAGTGAATTGAATGGAAATAAATGCTTTAGTTATAAAATGACCCCTGTACTCTGTAAGTTCCAAGAAAAGATCCTGGCACCTCTGGGACCTGCCAAATGACTTTAATGCTCTTGCAAGGGACTCTTCCCCCTGCCCCTCAGGATCCAAAAGCCCCTTGCTGAGGAAACTCATGGAGGCCAAAAAAAAAAAAAAGCGCTCATGTAGCTTTCTTAACCTAGGGTCACAGAAGCACAGGCAGAGAAGCATTGGATTGGCTCAGCTCTGGGTCGAGTGTACAGTGCCTGGCTGAGTGAGCCACACAAGAAGCCACATTAGAAGCCAGGGTAGACATGAACCTCGCAGCACACCCCTGCCAGAGGACAGGGACTGCAAGGCACTTCGTGAGGTGTGGTCAGGTGGTGGCCCATGGACCCTACTCAGCCACAGGTACAATCCCCTCCCCCACACAATGCTGTCTCCTGTGCTAAGGGCTGACTTACTGTGAGTAGTTCTTTTGTGTGGAGGAGGAGGAGGAGGAGGAGGAGGAAGAGGCAGGAAATGTGCGTGCTGCAGATAAGACGGTCAGAAGAGGAAGGGGCACCTCATCTCAGGGCCATTCCCTTTGTCTGCTGAGCATCTTTGAGGAGCCTGCCCAGTGGGGGAGACTGAGGCCACCGGCCACCAGCAAAAGACCCTGCAGTGGGCAAAACCGTCGTGGTCCAGCCTGTCATCTGTCATTCACCTGCTCTCAGAGCCTGGGAGCAGAGGGAAGGAAGGGATTAGAGAGGATACACGTCCCTGGGGTAGGGACAGCGGGCCTGGACACAGGGAAAGTATTGGCAAGTTTCCCACAAAACAGCAAACAGTGGCCCGCTGGCCATCCCTTAATGGCCCAAAGACACCCAGTGCGGATGGCAGCTGTCCCAGCACGCAAGGTCACCTTCTGGTGGGAGCTTCTCTGATGCTCTGCAGATTAACTGTCTCCCCAGCCCACCTCCCACCACGCCAGAGCCCCACGAGGCCTGGCAGTCAGTGTTTCCGTCAGATGGCTTCCTGCCTTAAGCCACTAGGCTGAGGTCTTCTAGCCAGCTCATCTGCCCATCCACCCTCTAGAGCCCAAAGTATCCGTGTAAAGCCGTGGGACTCGACATATCTTCTTCCAGAATATGGGTGCTGCCCAGACCCTCTATCTCTGCTTCAGGGTACCCGGTAGACATCGTCACTGATGGCTGTCCTGAATGTAGGCACTGCTCACTTCTCAACCATGAGACATTGTCCTCCCCCACTCCTCGATGTCAGCTCAGCAGGGAGTGGTGGGCCCTGCTGCCAAGCGCCTTCCACTTAGGCTGCCCGCTCACATGGGCACACAGCTTGGAGCTATCGGCTGCCTAGTTACTAATCCCTTCCTGGCCCCCCCCCCCCCCCCCCCCCCCAGCACCAGCTCCCACCTGCCCGGCATCATCAGGAGACTGTTCCGGCTGTTGGGCACAGGCTTGTTTCTTGAGGAAAGAAAGCTGTCTTGTGAACCTGGGCCAAGGCACCATGGAAGTGGGGGCCAGCTGCTCTGGGAAGAGTGTGCCTGGCAGAGCCACGCAGGGCCAAGTTAAGTGTGACGGAGCTGTGCCACCCACCCCAGAACCATCACAACTGGCTGTTAGTAGCGATCAACAGGCCTGATCCTGAGCCGGTATTGAAGGTGTCTTGCTGGTAGGTTGGAAGCATGCTTGCCTGGCACGCGCAAAGCACTAGCTTCCATCCCCAGCACGGCATAAACCGGCTATGGTAATATATGACTGTAAACTCAGTATTCAAGAAATGGAGGCAGGAGGGTCAGAAGTTCAATGGCATCCTCAGCTACTTAGTGAGTTCAAAGCCAGCCTGGGCCACACGAGACCTTATCTCTAGAAGAGAAGTTACGGTCAGTAGTGGCATCTTTAGTGCTAGACCACTGCCTCTGAGCAAACACAAGAGTAGCAGAGAACACTTAGACAATCTACTTACCAGTTGGGCCTCGAGCCCACCCTTTCCGGTCTCCAGAGAACCCACCTTCTCTATGACTAAGAGTTCTATGCTGCCCCTTGAGGGTACTCCCTGACATTACACCCTTCATAGATCAGAGGTTTATTCCCCCCAAAGCTGGGAGCTCCCAGCCCTTCCTTAGAGGAAGGACTCCCACCTGAGACCACCACCCATCCCAATGCCACTCCTGCTTCTCCAGGTGCCTGTCATTTCCAGGGACAGTTCCCAAAGGAAGACCTTTGGCAGGGAGAGGTGCAAACGCACTCAAAATTTTGACAGGATGTAACCTACTTCTGTCACCAACTAGGGCCATGGGCCCCAGAGGAGACTTCCTCACTGGGCCATAGCTTCTCATGTATAAAGCAGGAGCATCAGGCTAGGTGCTCCAGGCCTGGAAAACCCTTTGCCCACCTCAGTCCCGCAAAGAGGACCTAAATAGAACACTGAGGTTCAGAGCCACTGCTCCAGAAAGGGCCACAAGCCTTGGCTTCCCCACTCCAGGGACCACTTGAACATGGTCACTTAGGTGCAGGAAGCAAAGGAATCCAGCTTTGGCTTATGAGGCAAGAGAGAACCAGATGGGATGGGCTATCCAGGTGGGCTTTCAGGGGGAGGCTATCTTGAAAATGACAGGCTGAGAGAAAGGTCACTCCAAAATGTATGTAGCAGCTTCAACAGTGTGACACAAAAACATCTGGAGGTGTCGGAAGACATGAGTTGGTGTGAGTGTAGGGCATGGAATTAAGGTCCAGCCACAGAGGCTACAAGCAGAGATCAGTAGGACTGCCATTAAATTATAGAGCAGTGGTTCTCAACCTTCCCAGTGTTGTAACCCTTTAACACAGTTCCTCACGGTGGGGTGAGCCCCAACCATTTGTTGTTGTTTGGTTTGGTTTTCGAGACAGGGTTTCTCTGTGTAGCCCTGGCTGTCCTGGAACTCACTCTGTAGACCAGGCTGGCCTCGAACTCACAGAGATACGCTTCCTTCTGCCTTCTAGGTGCTGGGGTCAAAGGCATGCACCACCACCATCACCCAGATCATGAAATTGTTCTCATTACCACTTTATAACTGTAATTTTGCTGTTGTTATGAATCATGATGTAAATATCTGTGCTTTTCGGTGCCCTTAGACAACCCCTGAGAACGGAGTCGTTCAGCTCCCAAAGTGGTCATGACCCACAGGTTGAGAACCAGTGTTCTAGATTTAAAAAGGAGTCAGTTCAGCCATCAGATCAAAAGAGGAGCTCCCAGCCAGCCCTGCTCTGGGAGGATGAGACCCTGGGACAGCCCTCGGGACTCCAAGAGAGTCCGGACCCTGCCGTTTACTCTCCAACACGGGCAAGCCAGACTTCCCTTCAGCAGCCTGGGGCACAGGAGGTTGGGCTTTGGCTTCCCTGACTCATCTCTTTTTATTTTGAAAGAGTCTCACATATCCCAGACTGACCCCAAACTCACTGTGCAGTCAGGGATGACCATTATTAAACATCTGATCCTCCTCGCTCTACCTCCCAAGGGCTGGGATTACAGGTGCTCACCACCACGTCTGGTTTTGCAGTGCTAGGGATGGAAGCCGGCCGGGTCTTTGCGCTTGGGAGGCAAGTGCTCTATCCACTGAGCTACACCCTCAGCCCATCTGCTTCTGATTGTAGCTGTGTATGTCCGCACATGGGCATACTCCACGACTCAGATTCCCAGCCAGTGACTGCTACCACAAAGCAGGCTGGAGAATGTTCTTGGCCCCGGTCAGTTTTCCCACAGGGAAACCAGTGTTGGGGTGTTTCCACAGGAAAGGGCTTTGGCCAGAGTGGGTTCAGAGTGTCCCCGACCCCCTACCCTGCCAGCTGATCTCTCAGGAGGTGGAAGCCTCAAGGACTAGTTAATATCTGCCAAGTGCCAAAATATCCCTGCCCCCTCTTTGCTCTCAAGGGGGCTCCCCGGGGACCCCAGCCAGTCCTTCCACCTACAGCCTGCTTCTGCCCACTGGCTGAACGTTTGCAAGTGCACCTTACCCTCTACTGCATGTTGAACTTGAGGATTCCATGCACCCACCCCACCCCACCCCAGTCAGAATTCCCCATCTGAACAGTGGGAGATTCCTGCCCACAATGAGCTCCCCCTGCTCTGCCTCCCCCGCCTCCTCCCACCCACAACCCTGTAACAAACTGCACCAAGAGTAGTGCTTAGGGTGGAGCCTCACATCAGATAAGACGCCCGAAGCCCAGACACAAACTAAGACCCTGGCAGTGGAGAAGGCAGGACGAACCCTCAGGAATGTGCCCAGACTGGGTTAGGGTTTCAGAAAAATCAAAAAGACCCCCGAAGCCCCAGAGTCCAGCTGAGTCAAGTTCACAGCAGGACGACTGCCTCGGAAAGCTGATCCGGCAAGAATCTGGAACCTAATACTTCAGAGGGGCCCCTGCGTCCCAGCCGCGACCACCCTGTGGAGACCCCCAACGCCCCAACACCACAGTGCAGACCTGCTCGCTCAAAACCTGGCCTGGTGGGCCAAAAACTAAGTCTGGGTAGGCCTTCTAGGTAAACCTGACCCCTCATGTTTTTCTACCTGAGCCTACCATCCCACCACCCAGACCAAGGTGAAAGCCGATGAGAAAAGGCGCCTGGGGCTCCCTGTTCCTCAAGGGCCTGGCTCCCCCTTCTGGAGAAAAGGGGTATGGCATAGGTAAGGGAAGGCGAGCAAGGAGGAAAGGCCAGAAACCGTCCTAGAACTAGACAATAAACTCTAGCCCTGCCGAGCCAAGAATTGTAGCATTCCAGGGCCTAAAAGACCCCAAGGTTCTATGACCCGCCAAATCCAATCTCCTAAGAGGCCAGTAGAAAGGATTTGTGTCCGTGAGACTCCATCACTAGGCGAATCTGTGCTAATCCTTGGCATCACAAGCCCCATGGTTCGATGCTACCCAAACCCAAGGGCCCTAGCGGAGGGTGGGCAGAGAAAAAAGAAAAGGGGGAAAAGGCACAAAGAGAGGGAGGAGGGGAGAACAGTAAAACGCACGCTGGGATAGTTTCACCCTAGGAATCTGGTTACAGATGGATGATGGGGAATACAGAACCTCCCTTGGAGTGACCCTCACCAGGTCTGCTTGGAGAAGGCTGGCCCAGCTGCCTCTTCAAAGCCCTCTTGCAGGCTGCAGTACCCACTTGTTGGGGGGCTCCGACAGCCCACTGCGGGGCTCCGCCTGGACAGAAAGAGCAAGATCTCCCCACACAAGAGTGGAAGCGGGGGTGGAGAGGCGCCACAGTGCCTTTCCTATGAGGGTCTCCATACAAACTTCCTGCCAGGTTTCTTTCCTGGGACACCTGGATGCAGTTCTTGTGGCTGCCAACATGTCCTCCGTCCAAGGAGCCCTCTCATCTCTTCCAGTTCTGGCCACTGCCTCCCAAAATGAGACCCACCCCAGGAAGGGCTATGAATGGCCCAGAGCTCTGTAATGGTCTCTCTGTCCTCCTTTCTATGTCCTCCTTTCTGATGCCTCCGCCACCGACCCCAGGTGGGACTCGACAGGGACCCTCACTCACAAGCAGTCTCTTCGACCTCCAGGGAAGAACGGTGGCTGCTTGGTTTTAATCCCAGCTGCTATTTCTTCAGTGCCAACCATGGACAGGGCTCCTCGTCTCTTCTAGACACAGCCCTGCAACTCCACGAGACCTGTGCAATAAAGACAACCACACTGTGGGCTGGGAAGCTCAGAGACAACGTGCTGGCTTCCCCAGGTCACACGGCCAGCAAGCGGTCTTGGAATCCAGCACAACACACTTTTCTCACAATACACCACTACCACTGGTCCTCACTCAGCCCATCATGGTCAGATCCCAGGTTCCCAGGGTCACTGCTCTCTTTGCATGGCCCCCAGCCCAGCCACTATCAGAGCCAGAGGGAGTGCCTGCCTAGACCCACTCTGACAGTGCCCAGCCCCCACTTCCACCAGCCTGAGCTGTCCCAGCCATAACTCTCAACCAGGGGTATCTGGCAGATTTCACAGGACTGCCCTTTCCTCTGGTCAATGTTGGGGGTCAGAAGGGAGTGAGGCCGGGGCCCCTCTAGACCCCAGTGTTGTGACCAAGAAAATCTCACCAGCTGCATCCAGTGGCAACTTTGACCCTGTGGGTTACTCTGATGTGTTTGTAGGAGTATTTTTAGCTGAATCTCTCTTTTTTTTTCCAAAATAAATGTGAATTGTAAAAATAAATTCATGGACTCAATATCATCTTTCCTCTAAAATTACCCAGGAAAGCAAATAAGAGTTCCCAGAAGCCCTGAGTGGGGTTCTGAAGTAGGAGTAGGAGTTTGCCAGAGCTATGGATGGAGTCATAGGTTGGGACTGGGGTAAGAATCTGGCTTGGGTGTTGCATTGGAATAGTAACTTCTACCGACATTCATTCAAGTCGAAAGACTTGAACACTACTGCCAGGCAGTCCGATTGCGTGTACAAACTCTACTGCCTGTGCACCTTATTCCTTGGAGAAGTGACATACAAGGCAAGCCTTGGGTCAGGCGCCTGTCTTGTGGGCAGCTTTAAGGAAGAAGGGTTTATTTTAGCCCGTAGTTTCAGAGGGTTCAGTTTATGGCCAGCTGTCTCCATGTGCTTGGACAGAGCAGTGGAAATGTGTGTCAGGGAGCTTTCCAGCCTCGTCACAGACAGACAAGAGAGAAGCAGCCACAGGCAGAGTTTACACACAGCCCCCAAGGCTACACGCTCCCAGGGTCTACTTCCTTCAATAGACCCCACTCCTCACAGTTCGCCGCCTCTGATGATGGAGTTTTATTACATTTATATAATTGCGTCAGAAGTCAGAGGACAACTTGTAGGAGTCGGTTCCTTCCGTTCTATGGTCCCAGGGATTGATCTCAGACCATCAGGCTTGGTGGCAAGCACTTTACTCACAGAGGTGGCTCCCTGACCTTTTCGTCACATGCTAAATCTACCAATAGAATAAATCATTCACTGATTTAATCTGTCATCTATCATATCTGGAAATGCCCTTGAACACACCATGAGCTCCTAAGCATCCTCAAAGCAATCAAGCTGAGGGTGGAGATTAGCCTTCATTTCCAAGTCTGTAAAATGGGCTGCTAACTTCTAACTCCTAGAGGACAGGTGGCAAGGACGGAAATGAGCAGGATGAGGGCTTAGCGAGCAAGAGCCAGCTCTGTCACATAACCTACTGTGCTCAGTGCAGCTCAGGCTAACATTCAGCTAGTGTCTGTCACGTCAGATGAAAGCCATCTGAGGATGAATCTGTGTCCAAATGCATCTGGCAGATTCGAGGCTAAGATGATCAGGATAATGCAAAGCTTTGACTACACCAAAGTCACATT
>JADRCD010213392.1:56565-73483 GCA_019843815.1 Montemys delectorum
TTTGGTTTATTGGTTTTTTGGTTCTTTTCAAGACAGGGTTTCTCTCTGTGTAGCCTTGGCTGTCCTGGATCACTCTGTAGACCAGGCTGGCCTCAAACTCAGAAATCCGCCTGCCTCTGCCTCCCAAGTGCTGGGATTAAAGGTGTGTGCCCCCACTGCCTGGCTTCCCATCTCTTCTTAAGGGTAGCATCCCTCCCCACGGGGAGCATCTCCTGAGCCCCTGCAAACCAACCAGCACTTGACTTCTGCTCTGAGGACTGAAGGTAGTGCTGGGGTGAGGGGCTGTCTAGTTTTGTGTCAGCTTGACACAAGGTACAAGAGAAGATGGAGCCTCAATTAAGAAAATGCCTCCTCCATAAAACCAGACTGCAGGCAAGCCTGAAGGGCAATTTTTAAAGTTAGTGGTTGATGGAGGGAGAGTCCAGCACACTGTGGGTGATGCTATCCCTGGGCTGATGGTTCTAGGTTCTATAAGAAAGCAGGCTGAGGGCTGGAGAGATGACTCAGTAGTTAAGAGCACTGACTGCTCTTGCAGAGGCCCTGAGTTCAATTCCCAGCAACTACATGGTGGCTCACAACCATCTGTAATGGGATCAGATGCCCTCTTCTGGCATGTCTGAAGACAGCTACAGTGTACTCATGTACATTAAATAAATATTTAAAAAGAAAAAAGAAGGGGCTGGTGAGATGGCTCAGCGGGTAAGAGCACTGACTGCTCTTCCAAAGGTCCTGAGTTCAAATCCCAGCAACCACATGGTAGCTCACAACCTCCTGTAATGAGATCTGACGCCCTCTTCTGGTACATCTGAAGATAGCTACAGTGAATTATGCCGGAGCGAGCGGGCCAGCAGAGGTCCTGACTTCAATTCCCAGCAGCCACACACATGATAGCTCACAGCCATCTGTACAGCTACAGTGTACTCATACACATAAAATAAATTAAAAAAATAAATCTTTAAAAAAAAAAGAAAAAAGGAAAGAAAGAAAGCAGGCTGAACAAGGCAGAGGGAGCAAGCCAGGAAGCAGCCCACTCCATGGCCTCTGCATCAGCACCCGCCTCCAGGTTCCTGGCCTGACTTCCTTCGGTGTTGGGTTATGATGTGGAAGTATCAGCCAATTTAACCCTTTCCTCCAGGACTTACTTTTGGTCATGGGGTTTCATCCCATCAGCAGTAACTAACCCTAACCAGGACAAGTTGGGGTCAGGATGGGGGAGGGGGTATTGCTATGACAGACATTGCCATGTTGTTCTAGGGAGCATTGTGGGAGAACCTTGGAACTTTGGGTAGAAAAGCTATGAGTATGTATTAAAGGCTTAGCAAGCTGTTCTGTAGGAACTTGGAGGTGAAGAATGTAGAGTAACGCAGACAACGGAAGACCTGGCATGTGAAGTTTCAGAGGGAAACAAAGACTCTATTGAGCCGTTTGTGTGACGAACCCGTGGTGTCTGGTCAACTGGAGCTGCAGAATTGGCTGTGATTAAGAAGAGGCCAGTAAAGCAGGGCAGTGGTGGCGCATGCCTTTAATCCCAGCACTTGGGAGGCAGAGGCAGGCGGATTTCTGAGTTCGAGGCCAGCCTGGTCTACAGAGTGAGTTCCAGGACAGCCAGGGCTACACAGAGAAACCCTGTCTCGAAAAACCAAAAGAGAGAGAGAGAAAAAAAAAGAAGAGACCAGTATGACTGGGTAAGGTCTGGGAGTGTTTCGTCAGGGTCAGCACCCAGGAGCTGTGTTCCACAAGTGTCCAAGGGTGTAGCTCCAGTTGGCAGCCAAACTGCGTAGTCTAAGAGTCACCCCAGTGATACTGGGTTTGAAGGCATAAAGGTGTCATGGAGCACCCTTAGGCTTAGCACCCTGAAGGGAGGCCAGGAAAGGTTATTGGTGCAGCAGAGACCCCGGCATTTTGGAGATGCCAGTCCCATGGGACGACTGCTAAGAACAGCAGCAGCAGTAGAGTAGAGCCATTGGGAGCCTGGAAGACAAGCTTTGTGTGCTGCAGGAGGCAGAGCTGGAGAAGTGACCTCAAGCCCCCTGGAGGAGGCCAGAAGGTTGTGAAGGAATCCCAGATAGTTGGATGTTGAGTTATTTACAGTGTTAGGGTTTGGTTTTGCTTGATTGTGAGGATGCCCTGTTTTTTCCCTTTTGAAGTAAGAAAGTATTTAAATTTTTTATTTTACAGTAGCCCACAGTATAGAGGCTGGATTTTAAAAGAGATTTTAGGTTTTAAGAGAGACTTTGGATTTTTAAATAGGCTGCATTTTAAAGTGTTTGAATTTGTAAAGACCGTGGGGCTTTTTTATGCTTATGTATATTTTTATATACTGTGATGTATACATTGATGTGTGATTTGAGGGATGAACAAGAAAGAAAAGGTTGTGGCTTAACAGTGGCGTGTTTGTGTGTCAGATTGACCAGGGGTCAGTTGTCCGAGTCAGTTTTGTTTGTTGTTTGTTTGGTTTGTTTTTTTTTTTAAATCAACCGTATACAAGATATAGTTGCCGGAAAGGAGGGAGCCTTATTTTAGAAAAACTGCTTCTGTAAGATCAGGCTGTACGCACGCCTGTAGGGCAGGTTTGATTTGGTTTGGTTTGGTTTGGTTTGGTTTGGTTTGGTTTGGTTTTTGTTTTTGTTTTCGAGACAAGGTTTCTCTGTGTAGCCCTGGCTGTCCTGGAACTCACTCTGTAGACCAGGCTGGCCTCCAACTCAAAAAATCCACCTACCTCTGCCTCCCAAGTGCTGGGATTAAAGGCGTGCGCCACCACCGCCCAGCTGGGCATTTTCTTAAGTAATGAATGATGGGGAGGAGAGACACTCCATTGTGAATGGTGTCATCCATGGGTTGGTGGTCCTGGGTTCTATAAGAAAACAGGCTGAGCAAGCCATGGAGAACAAACCAGTAAGCAGCACCCCTCCATGGCCTCTTCTGACCTCCTTTGGGGATGAACAGCCATGTGGAAGCGTTGGCTGAGTAAACCCTCTCCTCTCCATCCTGTTTTTGGTTATGGAGTCCATCAGAGCAATAGGAACCCTGACTGAGGCAGACGGGGTGGAAGCCAGGCCTGAAAAGCATGGTTTGATCTCTAGCTCTGCACACACGGACACACAGCTAGTTTTAAGGTAGAACAGCCGTACTGTGCACAAGAACCTGGGTTTTGTTCCCGAATCTAAAGGCAGGGCTGAGGGAGAAGCTGATCAGGAATCGCTTTCTAGGCAGATGCACAGTAGGAGAGGAGGTCCTTAGGCCAAAAGACATCTGTCTTATTCAAGGAGTCCAGGGTGGTGAAGAAGGAGAAGGAAGGGGAGGGAGAAGGGGGGGAGGGGTAGAACAGGGAAAATGAGGAGGACAGGGAGGAAAGAGGAGGGGGACTCAAAAAGCTGCCAGGACTCAATTTTTTTTTCCACATGAGACAGCCCCTAGAGTGTTTGCGAATGAGGACCTGTGATCTGACTTCTTAAAGGGTCCCTCCTCTGACCTTGTCTCAGAAGGTCTGTGGGGTGTATCAGCTAGAGTCTTCCAGAGAAAGGAACTGGCAAGACATACACTGAGAGACTTGTTCTATTTCAAGAAACTGATTTAGCATTTCCCCAGCCAACAGGACAGACTGGCAGTGGGAGGTGCGCTGACTATGCTGAGGCCTCTCCCTCCCCAAGCCCCAACTTCACTTCCCTCCTCCAGCGCTTCACTGGCTAAATGAGGTCCACCCAGATTACAGAGTCAATGGATGAAGCTATTGATCCTAATCTGCAAAATATCCAGATTAATGTTGGGTAGCCGGGTAGATGTAGGAGACAAACAATCCTGTAGGAACTGGAAAGAGCCGAGAAAGCGGAGGTGAGTACCGAGAGGAAGATGGCAAGGAAGATGGCGGTGGGGAGGGTAAGAATGCTGAGAGGCAGTTGGAGAGAGTGGACAGACAGACCGGATATGGAGGTGAGAGACAGGCAGTGTGGAGGAGCCTCTTGAGGGCTCAACCTAATCCCTGCACTTGGCAAACTGGGACTTGGACGTGATAGAGAAACCTGCGCAGTCTCTCAAAGGACAGAGCAGGATGCAGGTCTGATAGGTTAGCTAGCATTCATTGTTTTCCTGTGGTTTTGAGAAAATCATGCCCAATGGCATTTCAAGGAAGGAAGGAAGGAAGGAAGGAAGGAAGGGCTTGTTTATTTAGGCTTATGGGTCCAGAAGGGGAGTCCATAATGGTAGGGAAGTCAAAGCAGGAAGCTAAGAGATCACATCTCCAACTGCACCACAAAACAGAGAGTGAGAACGAGATGAGGTGGGGGCGTGTGAGGCAATAGAATTGACAGGCTTCTACCAGCAAGTGTCCATCTCCTAAAGGTTCTACAACCTCACACACAGCAGCAGCACCAACCAGAGACCGCCCGTTCAAATATGGGAGCCCAGGAGGGTCTTTTCTCATTCAAACCAGGATGGCAAGGGATACAAGAAGGCCAGACATTGGGATCTGAGAGCCTGACCTTGTCAAGGCCAAAGCAACAACCAAGAGAAGCAAGATGGGATGTTGAGAGAGGAGGCCTTTTACGGTTAATGTTTTTTACACTTATTTGTTTATTTATTATCGGAGGGGCCATTTGACACAGCATGAACATAGAAGTCGGAGGACAGAGAACAGTCAGTCTCTCCTTCAATCATGTGGGTTCTCCGGGTCAAACTCAGCTCATCAGCCTTGGCTGCAAGAGCCTTACCTTCTGAGCAATTATCTCGTGGGTCCACTTGTTTGTTAATTTGTTGATGGAGGCCCCAACCCTCCATCAGTGGTACTTACTTCAAGACACCCAGTGAGACACCGAGATGCAGATCAATGCAAAAGCAAGAGGTTTATTTTCTGGTATGTTGGGGTCAACCCTCAGTCAGTCCCTCAAGGCAAGTGATGAGAAGGCGACCCCAATGGCCATTACAAGCAGTTTTTATACTTTCTAGGGGTACAGGTTACATCAGCAAGGTTACAGTTCAAACTTATTGATTAAGCATATTGAACTTTAAATCTATTGGCTAGCAAGCATGACACACATTTGAACTCTATCTGGGACTTTCCAGAGGGTCAGGTGACTATCAGTATATTCTGAGAATTTTTTACTCAAGAATGTTCCTGTGGGTGGAGAACAGAACTTGGCCTAGCCTTGACCAGAGGCAGATGGGTATAAGGCTGGTGAAAGCCCCCAGGGCCCTTCAGTTTTTTTGAGACAGGGTCTCGTGTATTCCAGGCTGACCCTAAATCTGGTGTATAGCCAAGGTTGTGACGATGACACTGAACTTCTAAATTTTTTTTTTTTTACATTTGTTTCCCAGGACCCACATGGCAACTCACAACCATCTGTAACTCCAGTTCCAGGAGATCCGTTGCCTTCTCCTGGCTTCTTTGGGTACACATTGTGCACATGCATACATGCAGGCAAAGCATAAAATAAAAAAATTAAAGCAAAGGAATGAGGTAATAACAACAGAGACACAAACACAAGCAAGGAGGGACTGAGCAGCTGGCTAGGTGGCTACAGGGCATGAGGACCTCCCCTCTCACATCATGGGACAGCAGGTGAGACCAAGGAGGAGGGTCTTGGGACTTGCTGGCCAGCCAATTGAGTTGCTCAGTGAGCTTCAGGCTCAGTGAGAGACTCTGTCTCAAAAGTAAGACAAAGGGTGATAGATAAAGACACATGCACGCGCACACACACACACACACACACACACACACACACCCCGAGTTCTTTAGTATAATATAATCCCATATGAAGTCCTTTTCTGTGCTGTAATAATACACACTGGTTTTAGAATGTGTATATTGGGGTGGCCAGGTGCTGAGGTGGGTGGCATTATTCAAATGAGCTTAACTTTTTGTTTTGTTTTTGTTTCTATTTTTCAAAATTAGTTTTCTCTGTGTAGCTCTGGCTGCCCTGGAACTCACTCTGTAGACAAGGCTGGTGTTGACCTCAGAGATCTACCTGCCTCTGCCTCCCAAGTGCTGGGACTAAAGGCGTGTAGGCGCCACCATCACTCAGCTTAACAGTGTTCTGCAAAGGATCCTAC
The DNA here is from genome assembly GCA_019843815.1 of Montemys delectorum. NCBI lineage: Eukaryota > Metazoa > Chordata > Mammalia > Rodentia > Muridae > Montemys > Montemys delectorum. The sequence goes on from JADRCD010213392.1 coordinate 62,611, forward strand.
CAGGATGGAATGATGAGTTATGGGCCAGAAGACGACTGCAAACCATCTGTCCAAGGAACAGTTAGCAATCCAACTATAGCAAAGGCAACAAAGATAAACCTACTGTGGGGGTGGGGGTGGGGATGAGGGGGAAGGGCACGTGAACATTTCAACATCATTAGCTTTTAGGAAATTGTAAATTAAGCCAGGTGGTGGTGGTAGTGGCGCACACCTTGATCCCAGCACTCAGAAGCAGGCGAATCTCTCAGTTTGAGGCCAGCCTGGTCTACAAGATGAGTTCCAAGACAGCCAGGACTACACAGAGAAACCCTATCTTGAAAAAACAAACAATAACAATAACAACAAAAGGAAATTATAAATTAAAACCACAATAACATCTACTAAAATGATTAAAGAAGCTGGGCATGGTAGCTTATGCCTGGAATCCCAGCACTTGAGAGAACAAGTTCAAGGCCAGCCTAGGCCACAGTAAGACCTTGGTTTTTTGTTTTTGTTTTTGTTTCTGTTTCTAAAAAGGTGGTACTATCAAATGCTCCCATCTCACTAGGCAAAGCCCAAGATGGTCCAACCAGAAGCTTGGCAGTTGCTTCAAATCCTCAGCGTGTACTTCCATTGGCCCCCAATCCTTTGCGCTTCTGGGCCATTTATCCCAATGAAATAAAACCAAGTTCACACAACTGTGGGTAAGCAGATGCTCATATCAACTTTATTCACAGGAACTGCAAATTGGAGACAACCCAGACATCCTCCAAGAAGCGAACGGCAGGACAAATGGCGTGCCATCCATCCATGGAGTCACTACTCTGAGGCCAGAAGGAACAAGCTGTTCACACTTGCAGCCACTTGAAATGACTGGGGGGAAAAAAGCACACTAAATGGAGCTAGAGAGATGGCTCAGTGGTTAAGGACACTCACTGACTGCTCTTTCAGAGGTCCTGAGTTCAATTCCCAGCAACCACATGGGATCCAATGCCCCTTTCTGTTGTGTCTGAAGACAGCTGCAGTGTACTCATATACATAAAATCATTTAAAAATCTCACTAAGTACTGAGGGGGGGTCCTCAAAACTTGCCTACTTTCCAACTCCATTTAATTCTTGAGATTCCCTTTTTAAGGATATATTTTATTTGAGCAGGGGTGTAGTGGTGCACACCTTTAATCCCAGCACTTGGGAGGCAGAGTCAGGTGGATGGATCTCTGAGTTCGAGGCCAGCCTCGTCCCAGAGTAAATAGTCCCAGGAAAGCCAGGGCTACACAGAGAAACCCTGTCTCAAAAGAGACGAGAAAGGGAGAGAGAGAATGTATTTATTTGTATGTGTATGTGTGCCGTGCGTGGTGTTCTCACAGAAACCAAAGAGCACATCAGATCCCTTAGAACTGGAGTTACAGACAGTGGTGAGCTGCTCAAGGTGGGTGCTGGGAACCAAACTCCAGTGCTCTGAAAGAGCAGCAAGTGCTCTTAAGTGCAGAGCCATCTCTCCAGCCCCCTCCCTTTTAAAAATACCCCATTTATTTATGTGGTGTGCTGTGCACACATATGTACGCTTGTATACGTGTGTGTATCTACACACAGGTATCATATTACACATGTGAAGGCCAGAGAACAACTTTCCATCCCCTAGCATGTGATAGGGTTAAATGACAAACTTCTGGAAATATAGAGCAGATTGTGATCGCTGGGACTTAAGGGGAGGGTAAGGCTTGGGGAGCAGGGAGAGGTTGCTAGGAGCCAGGACTTCCTGCAGTGCTGAGAACCTTTAGATCTTGGCTGCATTAGATCAACCAACTGCCTTACAACATTCTGCAAGATGTCCCTGAGAGAATAAACTGAGTAAAGGCCACACTAGTTATTTCTGACACTTGTGTGGGGATTTATACTTATCTCAAAATTAAAAGTCAAAACTTTTAAAAGATACATGGGAGATGAGCATATTGCTTACTGGGAGAGCATCTGCCTACCTCACACACATGTGTGCATGTGTGTCATACAAAATGCAACCCCTAAATTTGCATGAGATTCAACGGGCATAAATTCATCAAAATGTTCTTCAAAAGCAGACACCCTTAAGAAAATGGGCCAGTCATCGTAGGATGTGACTGTGACCTCAGTAACCCAGCAGGCCAAGGCAGGAAGATTTCAAATTCTAAGGGAGTCTGACCACTATGGTGAGACCCTGTCTTTAAAGTTTTAAGACCCAGGGTGGGCGAGCCAGAGAAGAGGTAAGAGTTCACACAGCGATTGCAGAGGACCTGACTTCAGTTCCTGGCACCCCTACACACAGGTGCACAGCAGGCCAGAACTCCAGCTCTGACACCTGCTTCTGGCCTCCTTGGGCACCTGTGCTCATGAGAACATACCCCACCTACCACATACACATATATAAACATTTTCTTTAATCTTATGAAGACCAGGGGTTGAGGGTATAGCTTGGGAAGAACGGTTTGCCTAGCATGCTTGAAACCCTGAGGGTTTGGGCCCAGTACTATGTAAACAAGGCATGGTGGTTCATGCCTGTAATCCCAGCACTCAGTGGCAGGAGGAGGATCAGAAGTTCAAGGTCAACCCTGGGCTACATACTGAGTTCCATAAATACTGACTTACATAAAAAAGACAAAATGCAAGCGGAGTGGTGGTGGTGCATGCCTTTAATCCCAGCACTTGGGAGGCAGAGACAGGCAGATTCTGAGTTCGAAGCCAGCCTGGCCTACAGAGTGAGTTCCAGGACAGCCAGGGCTACACAGAGAAACTCTGTCTTAAAAAAACAAAAAACAAAAAACAAAAAAGAAAAGAGAGCGAGAGAGGGGGGGGAATGCAAAATCAATCCAAAGACTAGGGAGAACTGAATCCAGAAAGATGGTGTGTGTGCATATATATCTTATACATACATATATATCTTTTACAATTCAATAAATAGAATACAGTTAAAACCATAGTGCGATATGATTTCAGAACTGCCAGCATGGCTAAAATTAAAAAGACTGGCAGAGCCAAGTGTCTCCATATATATGGGCAACAGAGCTGCCACCTAATTCCGTGTGGGGAAGGAACGAGGCACAAGGCTTTTGGAAAACTGCCCAGCAGTCACATCTAGAAATCTGGCCCAAAGCAATGAAAGGCTGCACACAGGAGACCTTGCACACAGGCCTCTCTTTCAAACAGCCCCCTCTGGAAACGACCCAAATGTCCATCAGAGGGTGAAAAGATAAACTGTCGTGGCCATGCCGTGGAATAAAAAGCAATGATGAACTATGTACACACACAAAGACTCGGACCTCGAAACCAGCGCGCTGAGCCAGCCCTAGGACGATGTGCATAAAGTCTCCTTGGTGTGATCCTGTCCACACCAACTCAGGAGCGGGTGGAACTAATCTAAACTGACAAGAGGCAGATCAGTGGTTGCCTGGGGCTAGGGGGAGGAGCAGAGAGAGGGGAGTGACCACAACGGAAAAGTAAGGGGTGTGGATTAGGGGTGACTGGAATCTCCAGTATCGCGATGGATGTAAACATTTCTCTAAATCGCCCAGCTCTAGCTGGGGACCTAGCTCAGTTGGTAGAGCACTTACCTAGCACTTAGTGCCCTGGAGTCTATCCGCAGGCCTACTAAATAAATACATAAACAAACTTGCCTTTAGTTTAGGCAAATTGTAACTCAATTAAAAACAAAAACTGAGCCGCTCACGCCTTTAATCCCAGCACTTGGGAGGCAAAGACAGGGGGATTTCTGAGTTCGAGGGCCAGCCTGGTGTACAGAGTGAGCTCCAGGACAGCCAGGGCTACAAAGAGAAACCCTGTCTTGAAAAACACAACAAAACAAAACAAAAAACTGATGTTCTTTTAAACGGTGTCTCTGGTGGCCTAAACCTTCTGATCCACCTACCTCCTCCTCCCCAATCGCGGAGTCACAGGTGGGAACCACCACACCATGTTTTTGGGGTGCTGCACAAGCTCTCTACTTTCTGAGCGACATCCCCCAGCCCAATAAGAGTAGTTTTTAAAAGAGACACAGATTTTGTTCTTGTTTCAACAGACACAAGCGCTGATCTGTATTATCTGGTATGGACAATGCCTAAATATTTAAATGCTTACTGTAAATTCCTGTGTAACTCTTCCTCTCAGGTGAATAAGAGGAGTTTGAAACCAGCTGTGGTCCAAGAAGACCCCACTTTGCCAACTACTGTGTCCTCCTCCGGTTAGCCTCCAGGCCAAGCACCGTAGGAAGCTGGAGGAAGGGGACCGCTGGAGTGGGACAGACACCCTACAGGGGAGGTTGCAGATATGAAGAGGCTGAAGTGGGGTGAGGCTAAGGCAGAGGAGGTTGCAGCGGGGGTTGGAGGGAAGCAAGAAGGTGTCCGGCAGTGTGGGGAGAGAGAGGCTGCAAGCTTGAGACGCTGCGGGGTTCGGGGGAGATGCGGGAGGGATTGGAGAGGACAGGGAGGCTGTAGAAGATAAGAGGAGAGCTGCAGGTGGGCGTGGGCAGGCTGGAGGTAAGCGGAGGGTTGCAAGCATGGGCAATGCAAAAGTATGTGTGGACGCGCGCGCGTGGGGATGCCCAGCTCACTGGGAGCCGAACACCGGCCTGCGTGGCAGGCGCAGCACTCCGTAGGTGTTGAGGCCCGGTACGTCGAAGCCCGGCGCCAGCCCGTGGCGATCCAGCGGGTAGAACCGCACCAGCTGCCCGTGCTGGGCCTCCAGGGACAACCAGGCGTCTGCGAGCGGCAGCGTGCACGGGAACGCGCGCGCCACGTGCAGCTGGAAGACGCGGCCGCGCACGTGGCGCAGAGCGAGCGATCGGAAGGCGGCGGGCACGAGCGCCTCCACGCGCGGCCCAAACTGGCGCAAGCGCAGCTCGCCACGCGGCCCGGCGGCGCGCACCTCGTAGAAGGTGCGGTTGGCGAAGGTGAAGAAGCCGGCGAACGGGCGCGCGCGGGGCGGGGGCGCGGGAGCAAGCTCGGCCTCGCGCAAGGCGCGCTCCAGGGCAGGCAGCAGCGTATCCAGGGCGTCGGCCACCAGGTCGCGCGTGGGAGGGCGAGGCCCGGCCAGCAACAGCACAAATCCCAGGCGCAGCGGTGGCACGAGCGCCAGGCTGGCGGCATAGCCGTCCAAGTCGCCATCCTTGCGCGCCACGCGGTATCCGCGCCTCTCGTGGAACTCCCAGGGTGTGCCGGTTTCACTGGCAAAGTAGCCGTGGGCGCAGGCGCGCAGGGGTGCTAGCAGTGTGGCCAGGCTGTCCGGTCGTAGCAGCCGTCGGGGTCCTGCACCCAGGAGCGCAGCCGCAAGCCTAGCCAGGTCTGCAGCTGTCGAGTACATCTGGCCCGATGGCCGGTACCAGCCCAGATCGTAGAGCGGGGCGGACCTGCCGCTACCGTAGAAGCCAGCAGCCAGACGAGCACGTACTGCTCCGGTCAGTGCAAAGCCGGTGTCACTCATCCCCAGCGGTTCCAGCACCTGCTCAGACACCCAGCGCTCGTAGTCGCCCTGTGCCCTGTGCGCAGCCAGCACATGGGCTAGGAGAGAGAAGGCCAGCGTGCTGTAGTGGCATCTGGAGGGAGAAAAGGGGCAAGGATGGGGTGCTCTATGTGATCCCCAGGACAGTGGGGTGGCACCAGGAGGGAGAGAAAGGAAGCAAGGCTAGTATTTGGAGAAGCAGAGGGGAAAATGGCCCTATCCACTTATCGTATCCCTCACCCCCTACCCCAGGCTCTCAAAGCTGGACTTCTTGTTCAGAGGTTAGACCTTTAACTGCACACAACTCATATCCATCATAACGAAGCTCTGTTTGTTTCGTTTATTTCTTCACTGTGTCTCCCTCACCAGTGTACACTGTAAAAAGGGCCTTGGTCAGTGTGGTGGTTTGAATATGCTTGGCCGGTGGGAAGTGGAACTATTAGGAGGTGTGGCCTCATCGGAGGAGGTGTGGCCTTGTCGGAGAGATTGTGTTACTATGTAGGTGGGCTTTGAGGCCTCCTATGCATAAGCTCCGCCCAATATGGCTTTCCAGCCCTCCTCTGCTCTTTTCAGCTCCTCCAGCCCGCCCCACATCTGCCTGCACACTGCCTTGCTTCCCGCCATGATGATAGTGGACTAAATCTCTGAAGCTGTAAGCCAGCCTCAATTAAATGTTTGCCTTTATAAAAGTTGCTTTGGTCATGGTGTAGCCAGTGCTTAACAGATGCTGGGGCGGGGAGTCTCCTTGATTGCTTCTTGGTTTTTGGTTTTGGTTGGTTGGTTTAGAAAATCTCATTGTGTAGCTCAAACTGGCTTTCATCCTCCTGCCTCAGCTTCCCAGGTGTTGGGATTAAGTAGATTTTCTTTTTGTTTTTTAAGATTTATTTATTTTATGTATAAGAAGGTTCTGTCTGCATGTGCACCTGTGTGCCAGAAGAGGGCATCAGATCCCATTACAGATGGTTGTGAGCCACCATATGGTTGCTGGGAATTGAACTCAGGACCTCTGGAAGAACAGCCAGTTCTTAGTTGCTGAGCCATCTCCCCAGCCCCCCAAGTAGATTCTTAATACACAATCCAGTTGATGAGGGGCAGGGAGATTGGAACAGACCTGGGTTCTGGGCCCAGCTCTCCCAAACCTTGCTATGCTTGTCCCTACGGGCCTTAGTCCTTTTGGGTGTATCATGGATTCTATTCAGCAAACCCCAGAGCCTTCCTGACTCTGATCATCTGATAGGATGTGAGGCTGGACATCAGGGCACACTCCTCACCTGGTTCCTGGGTCGGCCACCAGGACGTCATCCTTAAGCAGGCTCAGAGCCTCCTGGGTGCTGCCCCTCCACAGCAGTGAAGTGCCCCGGAGCCTTCGGGGAAGTCCTGGGAAAGAGCGGTGGTAAGGCCTGTCAGACCTTCCCTAGAGCAACCTTGAATCATTTTCCAGGTGCCTCCCACTGCAGCCCGACACCTGTTCCCCTTCCTGGAAGCAAAGGTTTTTTGTTTTTTGTTTTGTTTGTTTGTTTGTTTTTCAAGACAGGGTTTCTCTGTGTAGCCCTGGCTGTCCAGGAACTCACTCTGTAGACCAAGCTGGCCTCGAACTCAGAAATCCACCTGCCTCTGCCTCCCAAGTGCTGGGATTAAAGGCGTGCGCCACCACCACCTGGAAGCAAACATTCTTGTCTCTTTCTTCTCTTCACTCTCCCTCCCAAGTGTTGGGATTGTAGGCAGGTACCCGGCAGGCCTGATCCTTCCAGAGGCATTACTATATCTTGATATATTTAATATTTAGGACTGGCAAGATGGCTTATCTGGTAAAGGTGCTTGCCAACAATCCTTGAGTTTAATCCACAAACTGCCCATGGTGGAAAGAACTCCCAGAAATTGTCCTCTGACATCTGTACAAGTGTCATGGCGTGCATGTCACCCATGCACACACACTAAAATGAATTAAATATATAAACAAGAATAATATTTATATAATATGCAGCATGTTATATAATCATGTACATTACACTTGCCTCATCATAAACATTTTTTATAGTTAGTGTGTTTAAATACTCTTTTTATATATTTTCATGTTTATTTCTGTAGTATAGAGAACATGTACTTTTCTCCTCCTTAAAATTTTATTTCATATCAGTAAACAAAGAACACTATCATTTAGAGCTATACAGTATTTTATGCCATAGCCATTCCTCTAGAGAGGAACAGGTAGGCTATTTCTTCTTGTTTACGTTTTAGTCTTCTGAGAGGGTTTCCTGGGCGCCCAGCCTGGCTTTGAACTCAGTATGTAGCCCAGGATGACCTTGGACTCCTGATCCCCTTGCCTCCTCTTGGGAGTGCTGGGCTACATGCATGTAACCCAACACTGGCTCCTCTCTTGTTACTGTAATCACTATGCAGAGAATAATTGTGAGCATGCTTTATGCTACACAGGGTGAGGTCACCTTCAGTAGAATTTTCTAGAAATAAATTTCTCATTCATAAGGAATATATGCCCCTTTTGCCTCTATGGCTGGAGCTCAGTTCAGAGCCAAGTGCACACTGTATTACTGATCTCCAGCCACAGTCAACGGTGACAAACAGCCTGGCATGGAGACCACACTCGAGAGGTGGAGGCAGGAGGATCAGGATTTCAAAGTCATCTTCAGCTACATAGAGAGTGTGAGAAAAGCCTGGGCTAAGTGAGACCTTATGTCACAAAAAGACAAGGTGAGAAAACGATTGCGATACATATTTGAATTTGCTGTCATGCAGCTTTTATCCATTTGCTTGTTTGTTTATTGAGGGTGTCTTAGGATATCTACTGCTGTGATGAAAATACCATGACCAAAGCAACTTGGGGAGAAAAGCCTCTATTTGGCTTACACATCACAGTTCATGGAGCGAAGCCAAGACAGGAACTAAAACAGAACAGGAACCTGAAGGCAGGCACTGCTGCAGAGGCCATGGAGGGATGCTGCTTACTGGCTTACTCCTCCAGGCTTGCTCAGCCTGACTTAGCCTGCTTTCTTTCTTTCTTTCTTTCTTTCTTTCTTTCTTTTTTTTTTTTTTTTTTTTTTTTTTTTTTTTTTGGTTTTTCGAGACAGGGTTTCTCTGTGTAGTCCTGGCTGACCTGGAACTCACTCTGTAGACCAGGCTGGCCTCGAACGCAGAAATCTGCCTGCTTCTGCCTCCCAAGTGCTGGGATCAAAGGCGTGCGCCACCACCGCCCGGCTCAACCTGCTTTCTTAAAGAACCCAGGACCACCAGCCCAGGAATGGCCCTACCCACAATGGGCTGGGCCCTCCCCATCAATCACTAAGTAACAAAACACCCTACAGGCTTGTCTACACCCCAATCTCACAGAGGCGTTTTCCTAACTGAGATTCCCTTCATGCAGATGACTTTAGCTTGTGTCAAGTTGACATAAAACTATCCAGCCCAGAGGGTCATCAACTTAAATTCCTTCCTCTGGTGTAGGTGAGGGCATTGTGTCCGTGGTTTCTCCATTCAGTGTACCTACGATTTTGATCTCTGTCGGTCTGACAGGAGAAGTATGTCTCTGTGTAGTTTGAATTTGCATGTATGTTGCGGTGAACAAAGGTTATTTTCCATCTTTTACTGTTTCCTCAGAGCCTGTTCTGTGTAATGTCAGCTCTGCCTTTCATCCACGGCCTGTGGCCTGTGGCCTGTGGCCTGTGGGCTATGGGCTGTGGCTTTCCACGTGATCTTTCCATATGTGCTGGAAGTCTAGGTCTTCGAGGTAGAGTTCTCTACTGATTTTTTATTTATTTATTTATTTTATTTATTTATTTTATTTTTATTTTTTTGGGTTTTTGAGACAGGGTTTCTCTGTGTAGCCCTGGCTGTCCTGGAACTCAGTCTATAAACCAGGCTGACCTTGAACCCAGAAATCTGCCTGCCTCTGCCTCCCAAGTGCTGGGATTAAAGGCGTGCGCCACCACCGCCCGGCTCACTACTGATTTTTAACTTGTTGCCGTGACATTGGCATTGAACATGGATCCTGACTTGTTTGTCTGTGAACTTGTTTTCCTGCTTGATCTGTATTCCCAGGTTCAGGCCAGGAACAGAGCTCAGCAGGTACAATGCTTTCTTAGCATGTGTGAAGTCCTGAGTTCCTTCCCTAACAATGACATATTAGATATAGGGACACATAAATGTAATCTTAGCACTGGGGAGGTAGAAAAAGGATCAAAAGTTCAGGGTCATTCTGAGCCACAGAATGAGTTTGAAGCCAGCCTGGGTTTCGAGAGACTCTGTCTCAATAAAATAAAATAAAATAAAAGTCCCAATGCTGGAGAGATAACAGCTAAAGCTGCTTTTTCCAAAAGACCCAAGTCCAGTCCCCAGAACTCACCTGTAGCTCCAGCCCTGGAGGATCTGAATAACACCTCTGTGGGCACTCATGTGCATACAGCATAAACTCATGCACATGCGTGTGCGCACGCGTGTACACACACACACACACACACACACACACACACACACACATTTTAAAAATAAATTTTTAGAAAAATTCCCAGACTTGTCTCAGCTCATTCTACTCTGCCACCTCCCATGGCCTGTGGTTTGGAAGCATGGCCACTCAGGAACCAGAGCAGGGTCCTAGTAGCTGGGAATCTGTGTCAGGTGCCTGCCCCAACCCCCTCTGGCATAGACTGGCTCAGCTGGACAATTCCGAGGCTCACCTGACAACTGACTGGCCATCCTCCGGAGAGTGACAGGGGACGGCTTTGGGAGGGAGCCCATCTCTTCAAATTCCCCTGTTGGGTCCTGTGCTTCAGAGCCTTGGGCTGTGCCCAATGGGTTGTTGATGGAGAATGTGCTGGCATAGCGCTCCAAAGGGTCGTCTAGAGAGTCCACGATGCCCTCCTCCCACAGGCGATAGAGCATCAGGACAGGGAAGATCTTGGAGATGCTGGCAATCCTGTGTTGGGATAAGGGAGTGCTGTGTCTGTCTCCTCTATCCAGGGGCAGTCCTTTGTCCTGCATGTCCTCCTCTCTCTTGTTCCCCTCCCCTTCTCCCTCTTTCTCTATCTCCTGTCTTTGTCCCTTGTCCTTGTCCTCTGTCTGCCTGGGACAAATAAATCTTTGTGCCGAGAACTTGGTATCGGTCGTCCTGAGCCAATGGATACTTTTTCTTCCAGTCTGCATCTTGGGCTGAATCTCCAGGCTCTGCAGAGGTGCCTATGGATGCTTAGGATGTACCAGAAAGCTGGGATAGGATGGGCAGTTCAGCACCCATCCCCACCAACCCTCTTGCCACATCAGTACTGGGGCCAAGCTGGGCTTGGTCAGTCCTATCTCTCACTGGCTCTGTGGCCTTGGCCAAGTTACTAGACCTTTCTGAGAGTTTGACTGTTGGTTGCATGGGGATAGAGCAGTGTGTGTGTGTGTGTGTGTGTGTGTGTGTGTGTGTGTGTGTGTG
>JADRCD010213393.1:0-17714 GCA_019843815.1 Montemys delectorum
AAAAAAAAAAAAAGAACAAGATAGAATCTTTTGTTGATTTTTGTTTGACCTTGAATGTTTAGGACCATTTCAGAAAGATATATTCTGCCTTCAATCTCATTCCTTATGTAAGATTTAGCAGGCCTGTCTGATAAGCTGGAGAACATTCTAGATGTGCAGCAGCCTCTGACTTCTCAGCGGCTGCTATCAGCGTCCTGCAGGAGTCCACAGGCCAAGCCTGGCTCTCCCTCCCTCATCCCTGCGGAATCCCTCACACTCGAATTTTTTAAGATAGGGTCTCATGAAGCCCAGGCTGGCCTGGAATTTACTGTGTAGCCAAGGATGACCTCACCATCCCGATCCTCCCGTCTTCCTCTCTCTTGAGTGCTGGGAATTACAGGTGGGAGTTGTCACACAGTTTTAAGCAGTGATGGGGATCAAACACAAAGCCTCAGTGTGTCTATGCTAGGTATGCAGTCTACAACTATGCCTGGCTTTGAAGTTGAATTAGGCCTTCTGAGGGGCAGACAAGCTCTCCTGGCCCAGTAATCTTGCCCCACTGACCTGCTTGTACATGAGCCCCTTGGCCCAGAAGGAGTTCTGTTTGCAACTCTTAGTGAGGTTAATGGACCTGGGGAGGAAGAGCCCAGGGCTTTTTTTCTGGGAAACCAGAGCAGCAAAATTCCCTCAAACCTTTGTGTCTGAGATCTGGAAGTTCAGCTGGAAGGGCTGTCTTAGACTCCTCAGACAGGCTCAGAGAGGCTCCAGGGGCTGGTGAGGAGGGCTTTGTAACAGTGAAACTCCTCTCCCAGGGCGGAGCCACCAGAGCCAAGACAGCCTGAAGCCCCACAGCTCTGGCCAGGTTTTCTCTCTCTCTTTTTTTTCTTCCGAGACAGGGTTTCTCTGTATAGCCCTGGCTGTCCTGGAACTCACTCTGTAGACCAGGCTGGCCTCGAACTCAGAAACCCACCTGCCTCTGCCTCCCAAGTGCTGGGATTAAAGGCGTGTGCCACCACCTCCCGGCTCTGGCCAGGCTCTCATCTCTTCCATTTAGATGCCAGCAGAGACTGCCCAGGGTTCATTTTCTCCTACTTCGCTTTATGCTAGCAGGGACCCCAGAACAAGACGCACTTGGGGGTGGGGCACTAGTGAGGCTGCTCAGCAAGTAAGGGTGTTTGTCATGAAGCCTGACAACCTGAGTTGGATCCCTAAAACTTACAAGGTTAAAGGAATGCACAGACCTTAACAAGATCCCGCGACCTCCTTACACTCACCATGGCTCACGTGTGCACGAGCGTACAGAGTAAGTAAATAAATCGTTTAAAAGACTTTAACAAAGGTCGATTTTCTGGAATAAACATTTCGTTAAGTATGAAACCGGGAGAAGGGCCTGGGCTCCCTGACTCCATCTGCCTGGGAGCTGGCACTGAGCGCTGGAGCAGGGGCTTCTCTCCCATGTGGGCTTGCCATGCTGGTAGTTAGTAGCCTTCGTGGACCAGAGAGTCCATTGCCTTGCCTATACCACGTGAAGAAAGAGGCATGTGTGCTGGGTCCTAAACTGCCCCCTGGGTAGTACGGGCTGGCCAGTGTGTGAGTCACTGGGAAATGTCTCCTTATAGGAGAAGCAGAGTCAAACAGAACACAGTCTTGCCCCATTTTCCAATGTCTCCAAGAGGTGGCATGGGCTTTGAGAGGGGTGCAAGGATTCCCCATGGTACCCAAGGGAAGCAAGGAAGGAGAGAGCACAAAGGAAATTAGTCTGCAGGGCTACGGCATGGCAGTACCAGAGAGCTGAAAGACTTGAGCGTGTGTCTTTCTAAGGTTATCAAGTTACTAGAGTAGAGTAAATACTCAAGCACACGTGCACTCGCAGAGAGGGGGTGGGGAGTGGGGGAAGAGAGACAGTGCACTCGAAAAGGACAGACAGATCTGTGTGCCAGTCCAGCTCTTAAGCTGCTGAGCTGTGCTTTCTGGGAAGGCCCTGTCCCCTGGTGTGCCTGGGTATGTTGCAGACAAACTCTGCTGGGAGGTTGGCATCAGGTCCCTCGGCATGCTGCCCTGCTCTGTGGCTCCTCCAAGCTGACCTGGCACATGCTGCCCGTTTCCCTTGTCCAGGGAAAGCCCTGCAGCCAGGCCCCTACCCTGGGCCAGTCAGTGCTCAGAGAAGCCTTAGCTAAGAATAACCCAGCTCTGACGTCAGGAATCCAGAAGACTGGCTGCAAGCTGCCTCCCAAGACAGCCAGGAATAGTCCACAGAGAAGCCAGACGCCTGGTTCTTCCTCAGCCTGTCTGGCAGAGGACAGCAGCCCCAAGGATGGGCACCTGTGTGCCTTCTGCCAGCATCTGGGACCCTGACCAGGTTGGCAGGTAGGCTTGGCATCCAGCCAGGGCATTGAGCCCCACCTAGTTGGCACACCGTGGTGGCAGTGGCCTCTGGTAGCCCACTGAGGTGATACCATACCTTGCAGAAGAATTCGCAGAGATCTGGTGGTGGGTGGTTGTTTTCCAGCAGAGGCGCAATTGCCTACAAGAAAACGAACAGCCATCAGTCAGCAGGAACTGGTGGGGGTGGGGGGGGGGGTGGGGTGGGAGGGAGGGATGTAGTCTGCAGAAGAGAGCCACCGGTAAAGAAATGAAAATATATCCCTCTACTCGCCGCCGCTGGGTAGAACACCTTTTCTAATGTCCAGAGCAGAGCTCCGGAATGCAGGAAGGTTCCAGGCTAGACCCACAGCGAGACATCTAACTTTAGGGGTTTCATGCCTACCTGGCATTTATCCATACCGCCTTCAAGCCCACAACTTCTGACTAGGCAGCAGGACATCTTATTGGGCGAACGAACACGATGCTATTTTCAATAAGGGATCTTGGCATCTTCTATGTTTCTAGCTCTGTGGGGAGCTGGGCTCCTGGCAGCAAATCTAAGGGATGAGCATCCAGGCTAGGCAGAGTCCTAGCTGAGATTCTGATCCGGCCCCGCTCCTAGCAACAGGCCCACTGGAAGAGGTGGCCTTGTCTCAAATGACCCTTAAACCTGCCCTCCGAAAAGTGGGGTCCCAAAAGTCTCTGCAAGGGTCCGATGTGCAGTCATCAACAAGGGGGAGTCCCTTAACCATCGGGTTGATTGTGCTTTGTGGGGTGCCAGTCCTGTGCGCCACAGAAGGCCCAGCATAGCTATAGCCCTGCCTTGCTAAATATAAGCAGCAGCCCCCTGGCATGTAACAACCTAACCAACTCTAAGCACACTCCAGTTCCTATTAAAGAAGGCTGGGGTACCCCTCACTCCTTCAGCAACTGCTTAGAAAGTCTCCTTGGGGCCTGCTGGGTAACACCAGGGGCTTGCTGGTTTTAGGGGCATCACCAAAGAGACTGTAATAAGGAGATAAGCCAAGTCCAGGAACCATCCCAGGTGCTCCGGAAGCCGTGACAGGGGAACTGGAATTGGAAGAGTCAGTCGGCCTGGGTTACAGAGTGAGTTCCAGGACAGCCTGGGCCGTGTACCGAGACCTCATCTTCAAATAACATGTGACGACAGAAAAGTGCCGTCATGCAGCAAGGCGGTGGGGTGTTTACACAGTATGTGTGAGGTCCTGGGTTCAATGCCAAGTCCCAGAGAGGAGCGTGGGCTAGGAACCAAAAGGTGGAGATTGCGGGTGACCAGGTACTCAAGTGGGCAGTCCTCTGAGATGAAGTCATTTCAACAGAGTGGCCACAGGTGACACCTTCAATTTCAACCAACACAAAACTAAAGATTTTTGGAAGAAGAAGAAAAAAAAGATATCACCTTGTCATATTCTGGTCCCACTTCTATTGCTGGGCAGTCCCAAGCACCTCAGGCCAGGGTTTCCCAGCCCAGTGCAAGGCAAGTTCCCACCGCTCACCACACACACCCTGATAAAATGATAGCATTCGCAACCGTGGTCCCGGTGGCCTGTGCTGGTCCATGTGGCTAGAACCGTGTGGCTTGTCCACGTGCAGGGAGTTCCTACTGATCCACTGAGAATGCTAGCCTGAGCTTGGAGAGGGGGGGGGAGCGCCAGCCCAGGGTGCACAGCGAGCTGGCAGCAGAACCGGGACTTGGAGCCACTTTTGTGACCTCATGTTTGGGTTACTGTTCATTCTGCCTATTACCGAGGAACGGAAGAGAGTCTGTGGACAAATGACTACGCTGAAGCAGAGACGGGATAACGAGGGACAGCATGAAATGAAAGACGGCAGTGTCCTGAGCAGCCAGGACACCTGTTCCTCTGCCTCCCGGAAGCAGACTATGGCCAGCTCTCCACTCCAGGGCCAGACGACCCAGCACAGCCAGGCCACCCAGCACAGCCCTGCTCCTTAAACAAAGGAAGGTTTCAGGCCACAGAGGCGGCAACAGGATGGGAGGCCCCTTCTCTGCTCATGAGGCACTTCCCTAGCTCTACTCGGGTACCAGTGCAGGGCAGGGCGTGGTCCCTTGGGTTGGGTCCCTCTAGTTCCTACTAGGCCTCCTTCCTAATGTCTGTGAATTACACAGTGTGGTGGAAGAGTTAGTTTGGCATTGATAGCAGCTGTCAAGTGCCACATCCAAGTTATTCCTTCACTGATCCTTAGGCCGACAGGGACAGATAAAAAGACAGTGGGTCAGGGAATCCTTTGCTGGTCATAAAGTGATGACTGTATTCAAATGCGTTGACATAAACCAATAAGCGGGCTCCCATTTTTGTGGAATCTGTCTGCAAGCCGTGCCCTTGGCTTGGCGTGTTAGATAGGACGGCTCATGGAGAATCCTGAGCAGCCCAAGATTAAAGAACCAAACTGGCATTTTGCAGAGCCTGGGGCATTGAAGCCATCGGACCAGAAAGAGCAGCAGTTAAGGAAAAATAACAAGCATGTCCAACCAGAAGCCCTTGGATTGTCATGAATGCTGTTCGTAAAATCGTGAACTTAAAAACATGACCAGACCTGGCGAGATGCTTGCAGAGTTAACGGATTGCTGTGCAATCTTGGTGACCCGAGTTTGGTCCCAGAAACCCACACAGAAGGGACAACTGAATTAGTCCCACAGGGCTGTCTGTTGATCTACCTACCTACACACACACACACACACACACACCACACCACACATGCTTCCTGACCCTACCACCACATACACACACCATGCACACACACAGTAAGTAAATAAACTTAAAACACTGAGAGGTTTTGGTAATTAGTTTGGAAACTCAGCGCATGACTCCTGAACATGAACCCGGGAGATGACAAAGCTGTGTCATGATGTCAGAAGGCATCTTTATAAACTTAAGTCTCATGACATGAACTGGCCCTAAGGGGTACCTGGTACTTCTGTCCCAAAGGCATCTCAGGAGTAAAAGGCCAGAGAGGAAAGGATGTCACATTCTGACAATGCCCAAAGTACCTTCAAAATGAGAAACCACCCTCTTTGATTGTCGCTATGAAGAAGGAGGGGCACTTGAACAAGAAATTCACAGAAAGCCCTGGAAGGTTTTCTGGGCTACCCTGACAGGTGGGGTGACAGATGTGGAACACGTCCTTTGTTACCCTGCTGCATGAAGAACAAGACCAGTGGCAGAAGCTGTTGCTGTGGGTGAACAATCTCTGAGGAAGGTAACGGGAGAAGGCAAGATCACCCTCCTTCCTTTATTCAGTATCAAGGCTAGACAATCCAGGTGTCACCCACACTAGCGGAAAGGCAATAAATGATCTCCCACCGAGCCACAGGTGTGCCAGTGCCTCTCCCCTGTGCTCTTCCACCACCCAGAACCACCCCTGCCCTTGCCTGAGACTTGTTTTGATTACGACTGATCTGCTGAGGCCCTGGAATTGACTAAGGAAGTCCTCAATGTCAGGGCTGGCCTCTGATGGGACAGAGCTGGGTTTTGGCACACTCACTGGCTCGAGCAGTGAAGGTTTGCTTACATAAGCTAACTCATTGACAGGATACTGGGAGAAGGTGCTAGAAAGGGAGTGTGGGGAACTCAGGTTGGCTTACCCCATCCTGTCAAGAGCAGTCAAAGGCAGCCGTAGTAGGTGTGCCAACTGTGCACCAGGTGCCGGACTAAGGGAGGAGGCTCTACTGATCCCACTGAGCTTTGAAACACCAGCAGCTCACCTCTTGATGTAAACGCAGGGGCCCAGCTCAGCTGGATGAGCCTCAGGGGCACTGAAACTGGCATGTTACCCCAAACCACAGCCCCTCCTCATAGGCTCACACGGTTCTCTCCAGAACCATGTCCTGCTTCATCTCCATTTCTGGCTCTATTTCCCAGCTTCCTGCTCCTGTGTGCTTTAGGCTCTAGCATTGCTGAAGCTTCCACAGTACACACCGCATGGCTTTAACCTCTGCGCCTTTGAATAAATGGTTTGCTCTTCCCTGGGTGCCTTTACTTATCTGGCAAACTCCTATTGATGCTTCAAAGCCCAGCTCAGATGTCACTGCCCTGGGAAGCTCTCTGGCCCTGCCTCCTGGGTTCTGTCAATGCACACTATATACCTCTAAATGGCAGGACTGTTTCTACCGTATATGGACTCAGGTAAGAGTTGGACATATAATACACATCATCAGTTGTCGCCCTGTCAAAGTGTCTACCACCGTCTGGCTAGCCTTCTCCTTCTCTGACTTTGTCTGGGGAGTTCAGTAACCCCCACACCCCTCTGCCCTCGGAACGTCATATAGCCTTAGTTAGATTACAGGTTCAGCTTCCTTTCTCCCAATACGAACCCACTCAGCTAGAACCTGGGATTCTTGAAGTGCATCTCCATGCTAATGAGGCATCTTGGTACCTGAGCCTTCAGCCAATGACCTTTGCCCACCCTGGACATTCCTAACCCCCTTTCCCCAAACTATATAACCCTTGATTCACCCTGAGTAAAGCTGGTCTGTTTCCCTGAAGCTAGTCCCAGAGTGTTGTTATTACTGCCTGTACTCATGGGCCGTCTGAAACTCCGTTCACAAACTGCATCCTTCATCTTCGTGGGGCAGTGGCCAACAACCCCAGGAAGAAGGGAGACCCACCACTAGTGCAATCCCATGCCTCTCTTTCCCATTACTTGTCTCAGAGCTTAAAATTGCCCAGGAAAAATATTTTGCACCCAAAGGTGCCTAGAACACTGCTGAATTCTGAGAAAGACTAGCCTACTGTATGTACCAGAGGGGTGTAATCCTGGTTTTATGCAGTGGATTAATTAGAGGACATATCCAGGGCAAGAAAGAGCAGGTTTACCTGTCCAGTGACAGGGCAACAGAGACTTGCTTGCAGTGAACCCCAAAGACTGACTATCATGGCCACTGCCAGGCAGCTGGGCTCTGCAGTGAAGAGTGGGGATGGGCAGCCAAGTGACTCAAGGCTGTGGCTGTGGCGCACGCAAGCTGTGCTCTGGGAAGAATCTCAGTCTGGACACCAGGCTGTGGCTTGGGGAGGAGGGTAGGGGATGTCAGGCAACTTACCACGATGATGTTCTCGTGTTCCTGAGTGGTCAGGTTTGTGTTCTAAAGAATCGGGTGGAGAAAGAAGGAAAGCACAATCAACAAAAATGGCCATTTGATCCCAAGGATCCACAGCACTGCAGACTGTTTCCAGTGCTCCCAACCCTCACCCCCAACTACATACAGTGACCACTTTCTTCACTCAACATACCAGGGCAACTCTGGGACAGGGCAGGAAAGTGGCTAGTTATCGTTAACTCTCAACTTAACACAGCCCAAACTGGCCTGTGGGCATGTCCGTATGGGACTATGGAGATTTGATTGTTGATTGATGCAGGAGAGCACAGCCCACTATGAGCGGCACCATGCCCTACACAGCTGGTCTTGAGCTGTACAAGAAAGCTGAGCATGAGCTAGCAAACAGCGTTCCTCCATGGTGTCTGCTTCAAGTTCCTGCCCTGACTTCCCTCAATGACTGACTCTGACTTGTAAGTGGAAATAAACTCCTTCATTTCCTAAGTTACTTCTGGTCAGGGTACGCCCCCCCCCCCCCCCCCCGCAACAACAGAAAGAAAACCAGAACAGAGGGTAAAAGGAAAACTGAGCTCCCCACCCACGTCTCACAGCTCTGAGGCCTGGGGTGACTCATATCTCGTTGAGACTCTGTTACTACTTTGGCAAATGGGGGTTCTGATACCAGCATCTCATGGGACTGTGGTCTGAGCATTCTGACTGAGTTTTAACAACACTCCTTAGAACCAGAGTGCAGACTCGTAACACAGAAGAAAGCAGACCTTTTGTGAATTCACACTCAGTGCTGGGTAAATCTTCTATCTTAGATCAATGTTATTTCAGTGGTTCTCAAGGCAGGCAGGCTCCCATGGAACATACGAGTACCCCTCAGATGCTCCAGCTAAATGCACATCTAAGCAACAGGCCTCTAAAACAAAACTAGGCTAATAAACTTGTTTTGTTTTTTTTTTCTCCTCCTGGATCTGGAATCTGTTAGACTGACTGTATTATTGCCTTCCTGTGAGTGTGTGAAGAAATGGCAAGAATCATGAGAGATTTCAAAGCACTCGCTGTTCTCTTTGACGCCAGTCTACTGTGTCTCTTCTGACGGACCCAGGCTGTCACCGGAGTCTACTTGCATTTCATAACAGCCACATTTGGAGCGGAGAGCAACTCCTGATTTGATCAGAGTTGGCACGATACAAAGACCTTGCCCCTACCATCACAACAGGCCAATGGGGAGTAGGAGCATTTAGCAGTTCTGCACTAGCTAAGGCCAAAGGACATCTGCCTTTGCCCCAGTGATGTGGGGTGCAGGAATGGAGACAAAGGCTCTAAGCACCAAGCAGGGGCCGCCCACCATCTTGAGGGTAAAGTACAAACAGAGCGTGCTTCTTTGACTGTAATACCATTTTTCCTTTTGTGGGGGCCCGTTTCTAGAGGACTCTTAAAAATGCTAGTCACTTTGAGTCACAGCAGATGAAAGCCAGCTCTGCTCTTCTCTTACAGTGGCAGTGAGCTTTTAGAGCTTCAAACAATTTGTTTTCCACTCGGTACACGGATTCTGTTTCATTTTTTTACTTTGAAAACTTTCTCTGCTACGTATGTCCATCCGTCTATCCATCCGCCCATCCATTGAGCTTTTAGAGCTTCAAACAATTTGCTTTCCACTTGATACACTGATTCTGTTTCAGTTTTTACTTTGAAAACTTTCTCTGCTACATCCATCTGTCTGTCCACCCACCCATCCATCCATCCGTCCGTCTGTCCGTCTAGTATGTGGGATATACCCATGTCAAAGCCAATCAGGTGGAGGTCAGAGGACAATCACAGGGTTGGTTTTTTTCTTTCTGCCCTGTAGAGTCTAGGGATTTAACTTGGGTTCCCAGGCTTGGCAACAAAAGCCTTTCCTCCTCTGCACCGTGTCACCAGCCCCTGCTTTATGAAGGCAGGTGTGCTTTTTGGACGACCTACTAACTGATTGAGTTACTTGCAGCTGATCACAGCACAGCCACTGACGCAATGCACAAGGAAACAGTGTTGGAGTGGGGACCTGAACCTCTGTCTGGCCTGAGTCCAAAGCTTTTATTTCTTTACGGAGCTATTATAGCATTCAACCCTGGGGCAGTTCCCTATGCTGGGCTGTGTGGGCACCCGTACATCTCTCTGAGAAGCCCCTGTTGTGAATATCCTGTTTGCTAAACAAGGACATTCTCCCTAGGATTCCGTTGGTTTGGGGTTTTTAAAAGGTGTATTTATTTTATGTGTATCAGTGTTTTGCCTGCATGTATGTGTAGGTGCATGCTTTGTACCCATACACTTGTAAGGTGTTGCTTAGGGGCTGGGAACTGAACCTGGGTCCTCTGCAAGAGCAGCAAGTGCTCTTAACCATGGAGGCATCCTGAACCATCTCTCTTTTGTTTGTTTGTTTGTTTGTTTTTTCAGACACGTCTCATGAACCCGAGACTGGCTGGGAAACTCACTAGGTCAGCCAGGATAATACTGAATTCTTGATCTTTGGCCGCCACCTCTCAAGTGCTGGGATTGCTACCTCAGCCAGCTACGTCTCTAATCTAGGTTTACGAAGCATCAGTGTATCAGACCGTGAGCCTAGCTAACCGGGTGACCCTAGGAGCGGTCCCTAGCCAGTTATGTAGCTCGGTGTCTTTACAAAGCTACTAACTGCTTATGATAGCTAATCTTCACGAGCAACTTGGCAGGATCTACCATCGCACTGTGGAAACAACAAACCTGGACTTCTCTGTGAGAGGTTTTCTAAATTTGGGTTAATTGAGGTAGGAGGACCCACCCTAAATGGGCAGCACCGTCTCTGGGATGGGTGCGAGGGGAGGGCCTACCACGGGCCAATACTGGAGGTTTTCTACCTTGTCGGGGACAGCCCTTTGTGCTGGAGCTGAAGGGCTGGGTAATGTCACATCCGGATGCAAGAGTCAGGTGGCCCTGGGGTAAAAGGTTCTAGGCCAGTAATGGACTTGTCTTTTGTGTCCCTTGGGTTGTTTCTTTATGAATGAGGACAGCAAGGTGTCAAACTGGAAACCTCAAAAAAAAAAAAAAAAAAAAAAAAAAGGTTCCTACCGCTATGACTGCCCTACTGTGAGTGCACATTCTAACTGTGAGCCAAAACAAACACTTCCTGAAGCCCAACCAAGGGTAAAACTCTAGATTGGAAATCTGTCTGCCTGGCTTCTCAAAGGTGAACCTCCTTCCCTGTTCTCTGGGTAAAAAGCCTGAAGTCAGGGCTGGGCCCCTGGGCAGGTGGCCCCGAGATTCTGAACCTTGACTACGATTCACACCAGCCCACGGCCCTCTACAAAGCAAAACTCTCCCCCAGCTATGTATCCACCCTGCTTGTCTTGTCTGTTACCCTGCTCTTCCAGGGGAGGGACCCCCACCCCAACACACTCCATCAAAGAGGACCTGAGTTCCTGGGCTACAAGGTGGTGGCCAGCCACCTCGGACAGCACTGAAGGGATGATGGGAACATGCAGGAGTTTGAGGGGAAGGGACCTTCACAGGAGTGCCCTGGGACACAGGGGATGGAACTCTCCAGAGAGAGCGACGACGCAAACATCACTTGGGTGGTGACTGTGACTATTTTAAATAGGGAGCCGGCAACCCTAGCATCCCCAGCGGCCAGCCAGGCACATAAACGAGACCAGCGTGGCTATTTAGGGTGCAAGACACCATGCAGAGGGCAGTGCATGGATCCCAAGGGGGTGACAGTGAGGGTTGGGACTATCCATGCTTCCCATCCCCTCCCCCGCCCCACCCCGCCAGCTCACTTGGGGCTGATTCTTGATTCCTCTCTGTTTCTACTATAGCCCCTGATGGAACACGGGCGACAGGAGGGCGGGGGGATCGGCGTTAGCAACTGGTACACACTCTAGCACTGGGCTGCCTGGCCAAGTGGAGGCACCAGCCTTTCCCAGGACAGGATGCCAAGTAACAGTAGCTGCCCAACATAGCCAGATTTTCCCGTCTTTAAAGAGAACCTGGAAACGGCCATTGTGCTGAAGTCTGAATACTTTTTTTTTTTTTTTACTTTTTTGCCTTGTTCTATTGTTTGACAATTTCATATACGTGTGACGATTTCCTGCGGCCACCTGCATCACGCACATGAAGTACGTTTTTTTTTAAACAACGAGCAGGACAAATAACGAGTACCGGTGGACGGCTGAGGGGGCGTGGGACAGAGAGCTGACAAGGGCTGAACAAAACCCAGAACGAGATGACTGCCCTAGCTAGACAGAGCAGAATGGAAGGGTTCATGTAGAGCAGTGGTTCTCAACCTGTGGGGGTTGACACCTGGGAGGGGGGTGGCCACCAAACAACCCTTTCATAGGGATCGCCTAAGACCGCTGGAAAACAGGGATTTACACTGCGATTAAGAACAGTGGCAAAACTACAGTTAAGTCGAAACAAAAATAACTGAATGGCTGGGGGGGGGGGGGGGGGGGGGTTGTCACCTAAAAGGGTTGGAGTGTCAGAAAGGGTGAGACCCATTGTTTTGGGGCTTTAGAGGTCCACAGAGTTGGCACTTGACCCTGGGAGCTGCAGTGGCGGGTGTCAAAGCCACTATCCAAGACCCAGGTTTGACCTAGTGCTTAGCAGAGGTGACAGTCCCCTACGCCCCTAGACAAGCTGGAGGCAACTAGAACTGGCAAGCCCCAGTCTCGATGCCCTTCATGGTTTGGTGAGAAGCACTGGCTTCCTCAGTAACCACTGCAGGATGGCACACCATGGGTAGATCTCTCCTGCTCACTCAGATAGGGCTGAGTACAAGATGGAAGTAAAAAACAGACAACCTAGAGGAGAGGGGGTGCCTCGTCCGGCTGGGGGTACATCTTACCTCCGAGAGCAGTTTTGAGACGATTTCCAGTGGAGCCTGGTTGATAGAATCATCCTGCAGAGGGGACGTGAGGGCCATGTCCACCAATGTCCGTATCTCCTTCAAGACAACCTCCCAGCGGCTCGGGTTACTCAGGACTTTCTTGTATTTGTAAATCTTTTTCTGGGTGGAGAGAGAGAGAGAGAGGGGAGGGGAGAGATGGGAATACATCACCAATTTAGCAAACCACTTAAGATGACCAAAGAACTTCTCTAGCTGGGGTGAAAAGGCCCTGGGAAGTTGTCAACCTGGCCTGAGCTCTCCCCAAAAGGAAATGGGTGCATGAAGAAAGAAACAGACTCCATCCAAGGTCAAGGGTGCGTCTGCAGACAGGCAGGCTCCGAACTGAACGCCGGAACGGCAGTTTCCCGCCCTGTTCCCAATGACACATAAAAAGGAATTAGGAAACTGTTCTTAACATGGAGTCCTCTGCCAAACTCAGTCCCCAAGTCGCATGGTAAGAATGAGAATGTTCCCGGCCCCCGAAAGGCGAGTTTGTGCCTAGGCAGATCCTACGAGGTCTCTTGGTGAGTGGCATTCAGACAAAGTGCTGGATGATCAGGATGAAGGCCAGAACTCAGCTGCAGCCAGGTGGGGACCAAGTCCAGGACAGCCAGAGGAAACCAGGCGAGGAAAACAGAGGCATGCTCACCTCACTCAGTGCTGCCTCCAAACCCGAATGGAGGGCAGGGCTGTGGCCTCCTGGATTTGAGGCACCCTTAGTTCCGCCTCTCTGACATCATGGAAACAGAGGCCGTGGAGGGCGGCGGTCCAAGCCAAGTGCTCCCCTCCCATCTCTGCCTCTGTGGCTGCCTGCCTGGCCCCGCGCCGCCCCGGCTTGCTGGGACTCTCAACAGAATGAGCTTCATCACTTCAACTCCTTGCTCCTCTGGGATCTTAGAGTCAGAGCATCCCATACCAGCAGCTAGGGGGATGGGGGTGGGAGGGGGCGACATGCCACAACCTCTGAGCCAAACACTGAAGGAGGAGAGGGGGAAAAGAGAAAGGGTGGGGGACCTCGCTGACAACCCAGGCTCCACCTGAAGGCCACTGGAGTCTTCCTGGGCCATTTCTGGGCTCAAAAGGAAGTATCTGGAGGGCAGATCCCAGCCCAAACGGGTAGGGATGGTGCCAGGGTGAGAAGGACTCCTTTAAGAAATCGGTTCACCTTTATAGCCCTAGGTCCCACATCTCTGGACAGAGGAATTCATCCCAGTCTCAGAGGGACTCATGTCAATCTTAGGTCCACATAGTTCATTTCCTTTATGAGGTCACAGCCCAGAGAGCGGAGACAACATGAAGGAAGCTCTGGCACGTAATCTGTATCTTTGGACACAAAGAGCATACCCATCTCTTATCATCTCTGCTTTCCCGGTTGCAAGCTGATTTCCTGCGGCCTGCATGGTACGCCTAAACCTTGCATCTGTAAGGTGTCTTTCCGTTTTGCTGCGGTCGGTCGGGTGTCAAGCAACCCAGGGTGGTGTGGCACTCACTCGCTGTGCTGTCCAGGTCCATGTGCCTCCACCTCCCAAGTGCTGGGATTCCAGGCGAGCAAGCGAAAGCGCACCCAGCTCCCTGGGATGTTTTTAAATTCTTCCCCCTCACCCCCTTCTTCACTCTAGTTCCTTCATTGGCTCACCAGCCCCCCCCCCCCCACCCCCCCCCCCCCCGCCTCTCTTAACCTCATGGCTCTGTGCTGGAGCCTCTGTTCTCCACAGTGCTCCTTGATCCTCTGAAGCTGGCACAAGCTACAGGGCAGGGGGTGGAAGAGAACCGGACGGGGTACATACAGACTTGCACATTCTGAGGACAGAAGAGCATGGCAAGTTCTGCTGGGGCCGAGTCCCCACCCCCCCCCCCGCCCCCCCGCCCCGGAGACAATCAAATCGGCTGCGCTGATGAAGAGGGTGCTCAGGAGTGTACCCTAACTCCATTACTTTAGTGACAAAATACACCCTGATTCAAACAGGCTGCTTTGACCTAGTGCCTTTGTGGCTGCTGGTGACTGACCCCCCCCCCCCCCCCGCCCCCCTCCGCTGAGCTCTGGTCTCAGGGATTTCAGTGTGTACTAGAGAACCATGTCCTTGTCAGAAGATCATTATTTACTTATTTTTAATTTCATCACAATGAGGATCGCCAGGACAATGCATCCTCAGGGCATCCCACAGCTGACTCTCCTCGCGCTTCGTGGAAGCTCTCAACGTGCAACCGTTTTGGTGGCCAGCTGCAAGCTATTAGGTTGGGAAGAATTACTTATTTCTATAAAGATGATGGGCACTCATTTTAAAGAAAATTGAAACCATACTGAAAAGCACAAAGAGGAGGAGAAAAAAAAATACTCAAAAATCCTATAATCCAGAAATAGCCATCATGAATACATGTGGCAAACATGGTCCTCATGTAAAGTCTGCAAACACGGCTGGCTGTGGTGGCATATGCCTGAAACTCAATACTCATCTGGGCTCAGCCAGGAAAATGCCTGCAGGGCAAGCATGAAGACCTGAGTTCAGATCCCCAGCACTCATGTAGAAAAGCTAGGCGTGGTGGTATATGCCTATGACCCCAGCACTGAAGAGGTGGAGACAGGAGGATCCTTGGGGGCTCGCTGGCCAACTAGTCTTAGCGGAATCAATGAAGCTCCAGCCACAGGGAGAGATCCTGTCTCAAACACATGGGGAGTAACTAAGAAAGACACCAAACTCTGACATACTTACCCACACCACACACACACACACACACACACACACACACACACACACACACAACTATCATGGGCTACAAAAAGAGACCCTATTTCAAACAGGACCTCTGCAAAACATAGCCAGCCTACAAGGCGGGCAGCCATGACAGTTCTAAGAACAGACGCCGTAGGGCAGTGATTCTGAACTTGTGGGTCACGACCCCCTCGGGAGCCAAGCAACCTTTTCACAGAGGATCATACATCAGATACCCTGCTCATCAGATATTTACATTATGACTCATGATAGGAACTCATAAATTACAGTTAGGAAGTAGCCACAAAATAATTCTATGATGGGGGGAGGGTTTCGGGGGGTCACTACAGCATGAGGACTGGGATTAAGGGGAAGGTTGAGAATCACTACCATTGAGACAGAGAGGGAGTTAGAGGCAAGCAGGACCTAGCTTCAGTGCCTGAGCAAACTAGCTTCAGAGCTCAATCCTTGCCTTCCTTGACCTGGCCTTGGTACTGACTGATTAATGGTCCCCCCTCCCCCACCTCCCCTTGAGGGATGACTGTTGTATGATCAGGACACCTGCTTCAGGAGACAGTGTTCATACACAACACCAAGGCTGTGTGACAAGGGCTAACACTCACTTAACATCAGAGGGGAGCAGGCACATGGTTAGCTAGGTTCTGATGAGCATGGTTGTAAAACCCTGGGAGCTGGAGTCTTAGCCCAAGGTTAGACCCACCTTGCGAGCAGCCTCTCAGGCACGGGACTGAGTTCAAACCGACTTCTGATTGGCAGATGGATGAAAAGAAACAGCGAAGAGTGAGAAAGAGACAGGGGTGGGGGGGTGGGGGGAACCTTTCTCTTCGTTGGCCATCTGAAGGCAAGATGGTTCTCCAGCAGCTTGACTGGAGTCACCGGGGAAGTTCAGCCAGGGTTCTCACTCTTGCTTCATCTGCACTAATGGCCACAGCCTGATCTAGAAATATGGGCTGAACAGAAGCCATCCATGTGCCTATCAGCACCAAAGGAACACGGGCTTTGCTAAGTTGGGCTAACCGACCTTGAATAAATTATTCCAGACCATCGATCTACCCAGTGAGACGGATCGTGCTTATTTCTGTACATTAAAAAATAATAATTTAAAAACCCAAAATTTTAAGACCTTGTGGGGTGCAGGGGGTGAGGGAGGCAAGCACCTTCTACCCTGACAATATGGAAACCTGACATGTCATCTATGTGGCCAGCAGAAAGTCAGTCCTACTGGGGGCTCTCAGACACAGGCAGACTCACCTGGAATACAGGAGCATAGGTTCACAGGCTCCCTTTATTCTAACACTTCTGTCTGCCCGAGCCGAGATGTTCTCAAGGCCGTAAGCACTCAGGACACTACTCCATGGTGCCCATAGTGAGCAGCCTGCAAAAGCAGATGGTGCTGGGAGTGGGGTAGAGTGGCTGTAGCATCTGCTCCGGGATGGTGGGAATCCTGACTCACAGCTGGGATGGGGGAGTAGCCAGGTTAAAGCCAGGTAGCCATGAAGAATCAAGTTGGCCCATGACTCAAAACTGTCTGCAGAGCCTCTAAACGTCTCACCCTTTCTATCATGTCCCTCAGGACCAGTGGTGTGGAGGGGAGAGGCAAGATGGGGTCAGCCAAGAGACACTGAGGTGTCAAGGATGCTCAGGTAAGAGCCAGGAATAAACCCACGGGCTGGACATCAGTGACAAGTGGGTGAGGTACATGAGAGGCTGGGTGGGGCAGGACATCCAGGGCTCCAGGTCCTTAGCCACACCCCAGGTAACCCGATAGCATCGTCCCAGGAACTCTGATGAGCTCAGCAGGCAATGAGTCACGGTGGGGCTAAGATGAGGCTACTTCTAGAATCCTGGCTCTCTGGAGGCAACACAATCGTCCCGCTGAGCCTGCCCTGCCAGAAGCCATGAGCGGTTCATGTCCAATGTGTGCCTCATGGGCCACTGGAGTCCTTGACCTGAGTGGGAGAAGAAGGGACAGGGGACTTGGAGTTGTCTTGTGACTAGGCATATGACTGATGTTATAAAGGCTTGATAATGACTTAGTGTGGGGCTGGCAACATGCAGCCTGTGTTCAAACCCAGCCTTGGCTGTTTGTACACAATGACACCCCAAAAAATGGCCCTATGGGTTTTCTAAGAGTTGTAAAATTCAAAGCAAACAGAAAATGCAACAGAAATTGAGTGAGTGCAGCTCTTAGAGCCCCAAAGAGCTGCCATCTGGCCCTTCATCAACAGTGCTTTGCCAAGCCGGGCTCATGACTCAGATCCCAGTTTGGGAGAGACACATGAAAAGATGCTCACAGCTGGCCGTGGTGGCACACACCTATCATGCCAACGCGGGGGGGGGGGGGGGGGGGTTGGGGAGCAGAAACTCAAGGTCATCCTCAGCTATGTAAGAGTTCAAACCCAGTCTGGACTACTTGAGTCTGTGTTTCAAAAAACAAAAAGCAAACCAAACAAACAAAAATGGAGGTGGGAGGGATGATTTGCTGTTGTAAGCTACTGGGGAAATACACATTTCAATGGTACAGAAATATCTACAGGGACAGCTATGGTAGAAAAGACAGACAATGCCAAGTGTCAGCGAGAATGTGGTTGCACTGCTCTTGGGGCGGGGGTGGTGGTGGTGGTGGTGGTGGTGGTGGTGGTGGTGGTGGTGGTGG
>JADRCD010213393.1:17724-42244 GCA_019843815.1 Montemys delectorum
GGTGGTGGTGGTGGTGGTGGTGGTGGTGGTGGTGGTGGTGGTGGTGGTGGTGGTGGTGTTAAAAATGGGCAGTTACATGGCAAAACCATTCAATGGTCCCTCCTTCCCATCCTCTTGTTTTGGAGATCAAACCCAGCACGAGTCCCTACCACTGAGCTGTGCCCCTGCCTGTCTGACGGTCTGAAAACGCTAAGCACACGCTCACTACATAGCTCAGGGGTGTTAACACTTCCCACCCCCAACCCCCCAAGGAAAAGGCAAGTTGCACAGAGGCAAATACGTGAGTTTCCCCAAGACAAGGTCAATCTCCTTCAAAGAAGGAACTCATGGCTGAAGAAGATGTGGTAGAGCCATGTACCAGGAAAACGAGGGCATGTATCATGTGACAGCCCGGGTCACTTCATGGCCACCTCATGGCCTCGTGGCAGAAGTCAGATATAAGGCATAAACTGTCCAATTCCTTTTAAGGAATTGAAATTCCTAAAGGAAAAAAGTCCATTTACAGACTGAAAGTGAACCAGCCAGTGCTGAGACCGTGGCAGGGCAGCAGGGACTCGCATAGGGGCCATCTTTAGGGTGGCAGCCATGTCCTGAAACCAGATTGGGTCAGGCCCGTAAGTTTACTAAAATCACCAAGTAGTATACTTATGATGGCTAAATTTAATGGTATATAACTTATACTTCAAAAGGAACTATTTTAAAACATATAAAATCCCATCCTAGGAAGACAGAGGTGGGCAGGCAAAACCCACAGCAGCCCAGCCTGTTAAGAGTATGGTTCTGCAATAAGCAGACTTTGGCTCAAACTGCAGCTCTGTTTCTATCATCTACCCATTCACCTAACTTTGGCTCTTTAAAAAAAAATTACTTATTTATTCTTATTTTATATGCCTTAGTGTTCTGCCTGCTTTGGTGTATGGTGTGTGGTGTGTGTGTGTGTGTGTGTGTGTGTTGCGCATGCATCTGTCTGGAACTGGAGCTACAGACAGTTGTAAGCTGCCATGTGGGTTTGAACCCAGGTCCTTTGGAAGAGCATCCAGTGCTCCTAACCACTGAGCCATCTTTCCAGTCCCCGACCATCAGCTGTTCATGCACCTATCCTTCACCCATCCACCCATCATCTATTCATTCACTCATCCATCCATGCATCCACCTATCCATCCATCCTCCTATCTACCATCTACTTACCCACTCACCCTTATCTACCCATTCCTCTACTCATCCATCCATATCCATCTACCCACTTCCCTACTCATTCACCGATCCATCTCCCACCTGCTTATCCATACATCTTTCATCCAAGAGTTTACCCACTCATCCATCCGATCCTCACCCATCCGCTCTCTGGTTTATCCATTCTTCACTGATCCCTGCCCATCTGCCCACTCACTCACCCACTCACTATGCACCCAACTAAGATCATGTGAAGCCGCCTTCTCCTATCAAGTGCCTAGTATTGTGCTAAGCCCTAAGGAGACTGGGGGAAAAAGAGCAGACAGGTCCTGGGATTTACAGTCTATTGTTTGTAGTTTCTCATCTGCCCAGCAATAAAAGAGTAACTATTTCCAAAGCTTTGCTGCGCCTACCCATGAAACAACAGGCAATGAAGCACCTCTACTTCCTGGCTACACAACAACTGTAGATAATATCACCTACCAAGTCCTAGGAGTGGTCCAGAGCGGCCAAGACTAAGAAAGGCTCCCAGCATCT
The DNA here is from genome assembly GCA_019843815.1 of Montemys delectorum. Taxonomy (NCBI): domain Eukaryota; kingdom Metazoa; phylum Chordata; class Mammalia; order Rodentia; family Muridae; genus Montemys; species Montemys delectorum. The sequence continues at coordinate 19,435 of JADRCD010213393.1, forward strand.
GTGGTAAAGCCGCACCAGCCAACAATAAACAGAACCAGCAGGCAGAGCCTCCAGTTTCCCCTCTGGCAGAGCCAGTCACTCCACGGCTGTCCTCACCATCTCTGCTTGTCAGGGCAGGGAAGGGACGTTACCTGGGCAACACCAGCCATCTCTCTGGAAACTGTTCCTGCGGAAGAAGCAGGAACAAGACACTGGGGTTCTCGAGCCTGAGAGAGTGGAGCCTCTCAGCTCTTCCACAGGAGACTAGCTGTCATCAGGTGGATGTCCCTCACCAGGAGGTGTGGCTCGGAATGTACTGGAAATGCTCTTCCCAAGGACTGGGAGGGGGCCTCACAGCTCGGCTGGCTGCCTGCTGCAGCCTCTGAGGCTCGAGTGCACACAAGTACGCATGCTCCTCGTCACTTGTCACGGGTACTCTGAGGAGCTGCGGAGGGGAGGACGTCCCTGAGGAGATGGAACCAAGCGAGCTAGGGAGGATAGCTCTGATACTTTATTTCTAGGGCTGGCATGGAGCTGCCTGGTCTGTCTGATAGCTACTAGACCCAGGGGGCTTCTGACAGTCGACTTAATTAGAAGAAAATTTAAGTGGAAGCCCGGCTCTTTGGCCACACAATGTCTCTGCAGCTGCTAGTGACTGCTAGACAGCACACTGTTGTCGTCACAGAAGGAGCTATGGGCCAGTGCTATGACCCCATGGTTCATGGTTGCCAACCCTATGGTTCAGTTCATCTGCTGCTCCAGAGAGCAAACAGCTCTACCTGCCTCCTCCTATAGAGGACATGAGGTTCTTCAAGCCCCCTAGCTAGTAGTGGGTGTGTCCAACCTTTTGACCCTGCAACATTATACTGCCACCTACAAAGTTCACATGAGAACTTACACACAAACATGCGCGCGCACGCACACATGCACGCGTGCACGCACGCATGCACACTAGCCCTTTATAATGTTAAGTAAGTTAACATTTTTGCACTGGGCCACATTCAAAGCAATCCTCTTACATATGAGTTATGGGGTGCAGGCTGAACAGGTCTGAACAGGGACCCCACCTCGGGCTTTTCCTCCAAGGTGTGGTTTCACAGTGAAATACCCCTACAGGTTCATGTGTTTGAATACCTGGTTCCCAGCGGCTGGGGCAGTTTTGAGAGGTGGCAGGACCTTCCCTATGTTGTTGGAAGCAGGTTGTAGGGGTTAAGCATGAAGGATGTAGGCAGGCTGTGCTCCTGGCTCCACCTCTTTGCTCCCTAGTTGCTATCATATAAGAAACAGCTGCCACCTGTCTGCTGTCATGCTTGCTCCCCCATGATGGGCTTGCAAGCATGAAAAAACCGCTCTCCGCCATGGCTGTTTCTGCCAGTCACTCTTATCACAGTGACAAGAAAAGTTACTAATTAATGTTTTGTTCCCCCCCACCCGAGTCCCTTGTACACCCAGCAAGAAAGGAAGGCAGACTGACTGTGCCCATCGAGACTCTACATTCACTATGGGCTGCAGATGTTGGTGCGGGCAGACAATCGGCCTTCTAAACATATCATATAACATCTATGAAAATATAACAAAGCCCACTGTTGTGCATAATTAGCATGCAAATAAAAGCATCAAAATATCGAAAACATAAACAGCCTTTGTCACAGGGTGGGCCCATGTCATCTAGAAATATTCAGAGATTAAGGTGAACACTCGCACTGTTACGAGGATCCTTCCTTTGTCGAGAGCTCGGGAGAAATCCTTCATCCCCCACTCGCTGAAACTGTCACAGCTTTAGCTGTCAACTTGACAAAGCCCTAGAGTCATCAGGAAGAGGGAACCTCTTGAAGGTGGCCCAATGTAAAAGTGTTAACTTACTTGACATTATTAAGGGCATATGTGCTTGTGTGCGTGCGTGTGTGTGTGTGTGTGTGTGTGTGTGTGTGTATCTGTGTGTGTCTGTGTGTGTGTCTGTGTGCTTGTATATATATATGTTTGTATGTGTATGTGTGCTTGTGTGTATGTCTGTATATGTGTGTGTATGTGTGTGTGTGTAGGGGGGTATAGGTTCTCATGTAAGCTCTCTTCTAAAGAATTGCCTCCATCAGATTGGCCCATGGACAAGTCATGTCTGTGCCGCATTTTCTTAATTGTTAAGTGATGGAGGAAGGCCAAGCCCATGGTGGGAGGTACCATCCCTAGGCAGATGGATCTGGGCTGTCTAAGAAAACAAGCTTCCATTCCTGCCTTTAGCTCCTGCTTTGGCTTCACTCAATGATGAACTATAACCTGTGAGATGAAGTATTCCCTTTCCTCTCCAAGTTACTTTCGGTCACAGTATTAATCACAGCAACAAAAAGCACACGAAGACAGAGACAGCCTGTGGCCCTGTCTATGTGGGGACTCTAAGCCTGAGAGTCAGCCCCGCTGTCTTAGTTGTATAGACACGCTCATTATTAAGGTGAAAGTCATACATAACTGATCCTCCAATCTTCTCCAAGCATACAGTCCAGTGGCGCTTGGCACATCATGTGCAGCTGTCATCCCAGAGGAAACCGAGGACATCCAACAGTCAAGGCCTCGTCCCCTCCAACACCTCCTCTCTTACTAGTTTCTGGACAAATCACAAAGCTGAAGTCGCACAACAAACATAAGGTCTTTTGAGCCAGGCTTCCTGAACTCAGGGCGATGGCCTCAGAGTTGCCAGGCAGCTCCCTGAGTACCAGTGTTCTACTCCTTCTCATGATGGAATTCACCGGAGCTTTGTTGCTGAGTTTGTTTATAGATAAGCACCGAGCTGTTCCCATCTGCCTCTGCTAACATCTGGATGGCTACAACCCCATCCTGTGACCATCAGTGAACCATGTGGGTCTTTCAGGGGACTTAGATTTGTCCACCAGCCACTGCACGGTCACCTGCTGGCCCCACTCACCAGTAGAATTATCCATGGCTTTTTTTTCCTTTGGGTGTGGGGGACACAGAGGGGACATGAAGCATTCCAGCAATGCTATCAATTAGATAACAATGGCTGCCCACTACACAGGAGCAGTTGCAGTGCATGATGAGCATCTTCACTTCATTTGGAGGGCTCTATACTGGTCAGGCTTTGTGCCAAATGTCTAACTTGTTATCTGTGTGTGTGTTCATGTTCCTGTGGGTACACATATGTGTGAGAGTACAGGTGGAGGTCAGAGGTCAGCTTCAGGTATCATTCTTCAGGAGTTCTCTGACTTATTTTTTGAGACAGAGTCTCTCATTGGCCTGGAACTTGCCAGTAAGCAATTAGGAATCCACCTGTCTCCACCTCTCAGCATTGGGATTTCAAGAGCGCACCACCATGCTAAGCTTTTTCACATGTGTTCTGGGGGTCTCCAAGCTTGCAAAGCAAGCTTTACTTAGCTATCTCCCCCAGGCCTACGCATTAACTTCTATAATCTCAACAGTACCTTGGGAGGTGAACCCAATTTATAGATGAGAAAACAGAGGCTGAGAGGTTAAGTCACATAGCTAGCGATAGCCAGAGAGAAAGGACTCGGGTAGCCATGTCTGTAACCTGACCTCACATCATCGAGTAGGGTGAACCTGGGGCCGGAGGGATGGCTCAGCAGTTAAGAGCTGCTTTTCTAGAGGACCTAGCTCCCAGCTTCCACATAACGGCTCACAATCATCTGTACCTTCAATCCGAGGGAGCTTACTGTACCTTCTATTAGCTTACATGAGCACCAGGCACAGACATATATGGAGTCAATGCCTACACACATAAATATAATAACTTTTAAAACCTGTATCTTCCATTCCTCAATATCTGTGGTCCCTTCCTCTCGGGTTGGAAAGCCCAGCTGAGAAACCAGCTCCTGGAGAGATGGGTACTCTGAAAAAAGGACAGAGCTCAGGCACTCAGCCTCCTAAGTGATCATCATAGGCAGCCCCCCCTATAGCTATTACTGCTACCAAGGGAACAGCAGGACTCTGGTGGGTCTCCTGCTCTACTGGCTCTGGGCATCCGCTGGTTGCCTGGGTAACCGTGAGTCTGGCTGGTGAGTGGATGACCCCACCCCCACCCCGCCCCGAGGTGTCAGGCTCACAGCTAGGTACTGCATCCCTCTGGTCCTGAATCCCAGGCACAAACCCGATCATCACGCAAGGTGAACCGTGTTCTTCCCACGGAGTTCATGTTCCTTGTAGGCAGGGATGAGCCTTCCGCTTTCTCTGCAATATTGTACAGGGTACCTGAGCCGTTTGGAGTAATGAAATTGCTGCTGGTAGCTTGTTTAGGGCGAGGAGGAGAATCATAAACCTCGGCATCGGCATCAGAGACACATCCTTCCAACCACTGCCATGGACAGGGAACCCCCAGCTCGGGGAGTCTGGGACAAATGAAGACTTGGTCTTGCAGAGCTGGGTGGGGTCTAGCAGTCTACACCAGGGGCTTGCAGGAAACCCTGGAGACGCCAGAGCCCTAGAAGAAGCAAGATTCACCTCCTATGCCTGCTGGCTGGCTGTAGGGTAGACAGATCCCCCAACCTGTGGCATAGATCAAACAGTAGTGGAAGGGACCGCTCCCTCGCCTAGGGACACCTGCTGTCAGTGTGGGCTGAACTGCGTCTCCCCAGTTCTAACTCTGAGCATCTGATTCTGCTCTTATTAGGAAACAGGGTCTCTGCAGATGGAATCAAGTTAAGATGACAACATGCTGGACTAGGTGGGTCCTGAACTGGTGCCCATGCATGAAAGCTCTCACACACACACACACACACACACACACACACACACACACACACACACGCCCCATACAATATGTGCAGACCCAAGCAGGAAGTAGAGTTGTATAGCCAAAAGTAAGAAGGACCAAGAAGCTGGACAAAGTCAGACAAAGATATGCTCAGAAGCCTCTAAGGGAGCAAGATCCTGCTCATAACCTTGACTTTGGATTTCTGGCCCCAGAGCTATGAGACAGTGAGTTCTGGTTGTTCTAACACAGTTGGACTTGGCTGGGCGGTCTTGGGAAACCCACATGCCTGAGGAGCAGCAGGTGAAGCCTGGCCTGAGGCCCTGGCCCCCCACACCCCGTTGTCCCATGAGCCAGGTTGATCCATCTAGCCCCACCATTTCACTAAGGGGCCACAGTGAGAGAGACCCTCAGCTCATCCTCCATTGGAATACGCTGGTTTTTCTTTTCCTTAGTTATCCTGGCAGTCTGTTCCCTGACTCCTCAGTAGGCCATGAGGCCCGCATTACCACCCCAAAGCCTTTGTGGGCCCTTGCCACAGTACCCAAGCCCCAGTCCTGTGTGGCCTCAAGCAGACTGGGCGCTGGGCCCAGCCACCCGCAACCTGCACACCTGCATCATACATGATGTCAGAGAGAGCTACCTGGGGACCTGGCAGGCTGCAGGAAGAACTTCCAGGAGAATTCAGACCAGGGACGTCAGCCACAGCTGACGTACGGTCCTTGGCAAAGAGGTGCCACGGGGGAGGATTCTACCCGGCATCTTCCTTTCACAACAGTAGACACCGTCAAACCACCCACAAATCAAGCCTTCTTCCCACAAGCTTCCCTGGTACTAACGCCCACCCTGATGGCCCTGCTAAGATGCTCAATCCTGAGTCCACATCAAAAGCAACCTAAGGCTTAAGAGACTCCATGCTCAGGTGGGCCCACTCCTCCAGCTTGGTACACTATAGATGGGTGGTACCCAGACATTGGTACTTTTGTGGGCACCAATAAATTGAAAGAGTGTATCTGTTCACCTCTGTTTATAGTAGCATTGTTCACAACAGCTAAGAGATGGACACAACTCAAGTTCACAGCTCAGGAACTAACTGTAGCATGCACATACATACATATATACATACATTGGAATATTATACAGCCTTCAAAGGGAAAGAAATGCTGACATGTGCTACAACACACATGACCTGAAAGCTATTCTGCCGAATGAAGTGTGGCCACGGCTCATGTGATGTCACTTGTGTTAAGGTACTGAGAATGGTCAGCTCTATAGGTAGAGCACGTAGGATGGCAGTTGTTGGGGTTGGGACTGGGAAATGGGGCATTATCTTTTAATGGGGACAGAATCCTAGTTTGGGGAAACATGGGTGCTGGTCTTGGCAATATGACCGTTAGACTGTGTTCTTAGATGAGCAGGTGTCAGGTGATCAGGGCTAACTGCCTCCACAGCGGCACTTCCCGCCCTCTTCACATTACTGAGCCTTTTACATTCAGGAGCGCTGAGGTCATCTGGGGTCCTGTATCAACCAACTACAGCATTAGTGTCCCATCATACATAGGTTTGAGTGCCTGGCTCTCCCTTCTCAACACCTGCTGGGAACTACTCCAAACCAGTTCCCATTGTTTGCCCTCCTGCCTGCTTCTGAAAGCAGCTACATCACACACACACACACACACACACACACACACACACACACACACACACTGCCAGAGGTAGTGTTATGAAAGGAAGATGCTGGGTGGACTCCTCCCCCAAGGCTCCGCTAGAACCTTCTAGGTTCTAAAAGACATCAAAACAAGGCCCACTGAGGTCCTGCCTCCCAACCTGAGTTTAGGCACCACTCTGGCAGTGCTTTGGGCTTGGTGACCTCAGTGGCAGGGCTTCTCAACTGAACAGGACCCTACCCATGACAAAGCACTGTATGCCAGCAGTAAATGCTGTAGTGGGGCCTCTCACTAAGCATTAAAGCCAGGTGGAGCTGGTCAGGGCAAGCTCATGTGACAGTTTGTTTTCACTGTCAACCTGGTGGAATTTGGAGCCACCTGGGAGACATGCTTCAGGCACATCTGTGAAGATGTGACTGGCATGGGAAGATCCACTTTCTCTGTGGCAGCACCCTCCCCTGGCTAGTGTGCAGGGCTGAATAAAATGGAGCTGAGCATCACTTCCTGACTGTGGATACCTACCACGTGACCTCGTGTTTCTGCTGCCAGCACGACCCCCCCACCCCCCGCCATCATGGACTGTATGCTCAAGCTATGGGCCAACAGGAACCCTTCTCTAAGCTGCTCTTTTAAAAAAAATTAAGATTTACTTATTTTGTGTGTATGAGTGTTTTGCCTGCCTGCGTGTATGTATGGGCACCAAGTCTAGAGCAGAAGGTGGTACCTGTTGGATCCTTGGAATTGAAGGCAGTTATGGGCCTCAGCAGCATATGGGTGCTGGGCAGTCTGCACTAAGCAGCAGGCCAAAGACCCTGTCACAGGAGCCTGGATGACACAGTCTGACTCTCTTAAGCAGCCACGAGACACAGTCCTCTGAGCCTCTCTTTGAGAACTAATAAGACAGGAATTCAAAAATGCTTTGTCTGACTTGACTGGGAGGCTTGGGACAGAGGGGACCTGTATAGAGACTTTAACTCAGACTCTGACAAGAGCCTTGTAAGCCAGCAGCTACAGATGCCTGCTGCCATCTTGGCCAGTGTGCAGAGACCCTGACCTTCTGGGTACCTTTTATTATCATGGTCCTGGAAATCTATCCCATCTGATACAGCAGCCCCTTGCAAAGAGTCTGACCGCCTTGGTAGATCTGCACTGGGTTTTTCTACCACACCAGGAACACAGTTACCTGGCACAATGCTGCTACCGTACAGTGGCTCCGTTAGGAGCCGACTTGTGTCCCCAGGAGTATCTCTGTCTATCTGTGGGTCTCAGTACGAGCTAGGGCCACCCTGAAAACTCAAAGCACCAGACCTGCGCCACCGCCCCTTAGGGTGAATTCCTTCTGTGGACATCTGTGGCTTTTTCTTTTAAGTCTCTGTTGAGCCAAGCCAGTGGGCGGGCAGGAGACACTGAGGGCCAACTCAGAATTGTGGGCCACCGTCCTCTCCTCCAGCGGCTACTCAGTCACCATGCCACCTGAAAGCAAAAACAGCACCCCGCTGCCCACCACAGCCTCCCAAGAGACGGAGGTCATGTCAAATGACGACGCTGCCTCCTGGTTATGTCTGGAAAACTCATCCACAAAGAGAAGGGGGTGTGGGGGGGTGGGAATCAAATAGAATTCTGCTTTAAAGGGCAGAAAGAGGGCTTACCCACAAACCATGTACGTGAAAACCCTCCCTGTGCGGCTCGATGACTCATCGGTCCCCATCAAAGCGTGTGCTTATGACACATGGAAGCACCAGTCCCCTCCTTGCTTGGAAGGAAAAAACAACCCACAGACGCTACTTCTTTCCAGAATGCTGGGACAGCCACCATGCTGCTCCACAGGCCCAGGCTGGGAGAGCCATTATGCTGCTCCAGAGGTCAGGCAGGCCTTTACATCAAAGGGGGAAGGGATCTCAGTGCTCAAAGCCAGGTCTCTAGGAGGGCTGGGGAAGAACAGGAGGGTTCGAGGACAGTCCCGGTACCCCAAGATTGTGTTCTATCAAATACAAGTGTATATGTTGTGCGTGTACACGTATGGAAGCTCCGAAGTTAACCCCTGGATATATTCTCTCTTTGTTTGCTCTGTCTCTGTCTCTCTCTCTCCTTTCTTTCTCCTGTTCTAGACAAGTTCTCTCATTAGGATGTGGGGCTTGTTGATCAGGTGACACTGGATGATCAGTGAGTCCCTGGGATCCATCTTCTCTGCTCTGCCAGTGCTGAGGTAACAAGCATGTGCTGTCATATCTGAAGGAAAAAAAGTGGGGGGAGGGGATGTCCTGAGGGCCCTCCTTCATAGTCATCTTCCCCTCCTCTCCCCTACTCTCTAGCCTTGCTGCTTGGGGGCAGGTCACTGTCTTTAGTCTGGGTTCTAGATATTTGGTCTGTGGAATAGGGAAGCCAGTTCCCTAGGGTGAAGACAGGTTAGCAAAGCCCCTTGTGCTGTTTGTAGACAGCTCAAATCCTCTCCTTTCGTCCTTTTGGGAACCCCATTGCCTAATATGGATGGCAGTGAATTATTAAAGATCTGAAGTCCCATCTGGCCACTTTGAGCTGAACCAGCTGCCTCGTTCACCCGTGGCCCGATCCCTGTTACAAAGGCTCCATAGGACCAGCCAGCGGCTTTCCCACCGGACAAATGCCCGAGAGAAACAGCTCTAAGAAGGAAGTTCTTGTCTGGCTCACGGCTTCAAAGGTTGCCATTCAAAGCTGCTAGACCCCATTGTTTCTGGGCCTGAGGTGACCGAGGAAGTGTGCTGTAGGCTGAGGAGGTCTCTCAACTCACAGCAGCCAAGAAGCAAAGAGAAGGACAGAGAAAAAAGCTAGGGGTAAAATACTTACTTCCTCTAAGGAGGCCCCCAACTCCTAAAGTGTGCATCAATAATCAATTCTAAATAATGTTATTAAATTCTGTTTGTGTCTGTCAAAGGATTGATTCATTCAGGATGTCCCAGGAACCACTCACCACTCACTTCCAAAAAGCCCACGAGCTGGCAAACAACCCCTCCACGTACGTATGCGCCTTTGAGTGACATCTCAGACTCAAACCTTAGCACGATGGGTATAAGAATATTAAATGGAAAGTTCCAGAATTACACTGCTCATAAGTTTACCATTCAGCACCATTTTGAGCAGTGTTAATGAAGGCTAGTAAAAACATGCTCTGGCTTCCGGTCAGATGTGGTACGTGTGTCCACACTGTATACGCCCCCAGTCTGTCAGTAGTATCTCCTTTGCCAATCGACTGCTGTGGCGCCAGAGTTTGCACTTACCTCGCCCTCCCTCAACTTAGTAGCGGTTTCTGGGTGTGCGGATGGACCCTGGAACTAGGTGGTCTGGAACTTGGCAAAACACAAGGAAAATCACAGAGACACACACAGAGCACGGGACCAGCTGGGCTTCGGGTGCCCCTTGAGAGGGCTGAAGCAAGGGATAAGATTCTCCCTGAATCTACAAACATCCCACCATACCTAAGAGTAACAAGGTCCCGAAAGGTAAGTGGAGGAGAATCCTGAGTGGGTTTTAAAAGGAAAACGGCCAGAGCATGCTGTTAGGCCACCAGCAGGGACAGCCGGCAGGAAGGCAGGCTGGAGAAGGGAGACTCGCTTCCCAGTCTTATGCTTTCTGGTGATTTTAAAGCACTGCCTCGGACCTGTGCACGGTTTTGGGTTTTGTAATCTAATTTTTCATTTGAGCATTTCATACACGAGTGCTGTGTCTGCACCACCCCACCCCCGCTGCCAACTCCTCCCATGTCCACCCTCACTCCTCAAACTATAACTTACTTAGCTACTATTGCTACACACACATACTTAACCTATTGCAAGTATAGACTCTGGATACATATAATAGAACCTACTGAGTCCATTAGCCTTGGTCTTATATCGATGTGCTTTGGTGGCCATCGGGGACTGCAGAACCCATCAGGTAGCCCCTTCCTGAATGAAACTGATCGCCATCTTCCAGGAGCTACTGATCGCCCCCATTAGGGATCCTTCTGTCCTCATTCTTATAACAGCCGGTACCATTATATAGGACTGGTTTAGACAACTCTTATCGTTGAAATTTTGTGGGCACAGCACCCCTGTCATACTTCCATGCATACTATCTAACATGTGGGCAATCTTTCTTTACCCTCTACCAAAATTTTCTCTGTGTCTGGTGAGTTAACCCTGTACACTTGGCAGTGAGGGCATGTGTGCTGTTACATGTGAGTGTTAGGGCATGTGTGCTTTGTTACATAGTCTTTTTTTTTTTTGAGACAGGGTTTGTCTGTATAGCCCTGGCTGGCCTTAAACTCAGAAATCTGCCTGCCTCTGCCTCCCAAGTGCTGAGATTAAAGGCATGCACCATCACTGACTGGGCATATTCAATTTGTGTGTGTGTGTGTGTGTGTGTGTGTGTGTGTGTGTGTGCGCGCGCATGCGTGCACACGCGCTTGAGACAGGGTTTCTCTGTATAGCCCTGGCTGTCCTGGAACTTACTCTGTGGACCAGGCTGGCCTCAAACTCAGAAATCCTCCTGCCTCTGCCTCCCAAGTGCTGGGATTAAAGGCGTGCACCACCACTGCCCAACCATATTCAATTTTTTAAGACCATAAAAAGTGTGACCAGGTTCATAGCAAGCAGGAATTCTTGAGAAGTTCTTTTTCCTTTTCAATATTTAAAAACAAACAAACAAACAAACAAACAAATAGACAAACAGGAAATGCCCTTTTTAGTACCCCTGCCCTAGGTCTTTCATTCCCAGGATATACACAAGCATTCCTGAAAAAGAGTGGTCAGCTCTCACTCAAGGTAAGTGCATCCCCATAGCCTTGTGATTTAACTCCCACACATCCACAAGGGGAATGTGGGCACAGACCCCAGAATGTTCCCGATAGTCTTCTCTGTACCAGGCCAGATTTAAAAACTGACACACACGCACAGGCACATGCACACGCTCACGCGCACACACACACATACACACACACACACACACACACACACGCACGCACGCACAGGCACACACACGCACACACGCGCGTACACACACACATACACACATGCACAGGCACACGCACACGCGCGCGCGCACACACACACACACACACACACAGCAGAACAAACACCACCCAGCACTGACAGAATACAGCGTCACTACACGAAGAAGACACCTAAGTCTTGCAAACCTAATTTCCAGCATACGAGCCCAAGGCACAAACGAGTCCATTCACAATTCTGAGTTCAAGTGGCCCAAATAGATGGAGGAGTACAAGTAGGAGTGTGGGCATTGGAGATCCAGTGCGCACAGTCACACCCCAGGGAGCCCCGGGAGAAGTCGGCAGGCCACCTCTTTTGATCGATCTGTATGTTTCTCTTTAGAGACAAGGACAAGAAGAGTCTGTAACAAGACAAGTGTAGGGGCACCGGTCCATAGTCACATCCTATCTCAGCTATCGGGGAGGCCTTAGCAGGAAGGAGGATTGAAGTAGCTTACCTAGATCCTATCTCCAAAACAAACAAACAAAATTCAGGGTGAGGGATGTAGGTCAGTGGTCCAGTACTTAATCCCCAGCACTGGAGAGAAAAAAGGAGAGGCTGAGAAGGAGGGAAGGCGGGAGGAAGAGGGCAAATGTTCTACATGGGGAAGTGGAGAGACTGTAGGTTCAGGGTAGGGGTCCTGACCCTCACCTCCATGCCCTTCCGTGTCTATAACTTTGCCACATTCTGGTGGAAGAAGTTGGAGGGCTGGACAAAGCTAACTCAGAGGCCACCCATCTCCGTTTGCATCCCAGCCCTGCTGAGTGTCCAACAGCGAGACACTCAACCAACCCCTGTGCTCCTTCAGCTCATCCTTTGAGGTGAGCCTCATCAAACCTTGGGGTTCCATGACATGATACCACCAAGTCCCCCAAGATCAAAAGGTGACTAATAATTGTTTTCTTTCCTCTACCACGAAGGAAGCCTGAAAGTGTGACTCTCATCCCCAAGGCCACCGATCCTCAGCCATTTGTTAGTTTCAATCCCAGGGGCTCCCCTTGTTGTTAGTTACGGGGACCCCAGTGACTCTCCTAGGGGCCGCACTGAGGCTGGAAGACACTGGAGGCTGGTAGCCTGAGCCAAAGGCCTCCACACTTGGGTCCCCAGTGCCAGCCACCTTTGTTTTCTGGGTCATCACAGGGCCTTCCTGCTGTCCCAGAGTAGGGGAGCCTCTTGCAGGGTGTTGACAGCTCAACGTTTACAATGCTCCAAGAGCCCTCTGATCCTTCTGGGGCCAAATGCAGAGCTAACCTGTAAGGGCAAGGCAGGTAGACAGATGGGCTATAAAAAGGACCAAGGCCCTGCCCTGCCCTGCCCTGCCCTGCCCTGCCCTGCCCTGCCCTGCCTGCAAGAGTGCTGAGGCAGCAACTGGGAAGTGAGGGGCCAGGCCAGGGCTAGGCACCAAATAAAAAGGAGTGGTGTGGTATTATCTGGGCAGGTGTGGGAGTCAGGTATGACTGCGGCTATCCCAGCAGGCAGCCAAGGACAGGTAACCAGCCCACCTTCACCCCTAACCTTCACCCCCATCTGTGAGTCCTTCAAGGCTGCAAAGGATGCAAAGGCCTCACCCATGAGTGTTGTAGACACCCTGGAGAGGGCGAGATGGGAAGAGCAGGAGATATCCTGGGGCCCTCTCCCTCTGGCCATCAGACTACTGAAACAATGGACCCCCAAGCAACTAGAATTTCTGCTCAGGGAATTCATGCTGAGAGAAAGAAAAGGCAAGAGCCCTAGTGCCAGTCAGAGGAGGAACCTGGATCCCTCAAAGAAAATACACACACAGTTTCACTGGAGACCACCTCGTCTGAGGGTCTGGAGCACAGAGACTAATGGGTTAAGTGTTAGTGACAGATGGGGCCACCACTCGGTGAGGGCTGCTTAGCTGCATAGTTGTAGTTTCTGTATCTATGCCTCATGTCATAGAAGATGGACTCTGGGGAGTGTGGGGGGGGGGGGTGCGGCTGCTGGGACACTCGGTCCTTCCTTCTTATTTTTCCAAATCACTTGTCTGTTTAATTGGCATTCAGGGGGTCTGGGGGAAAGCCTGGGTTGCTGCTGTCCATGCCCAGGATCTGAGCCTAAAATCTCCAGGAACAATCCATGGGACATCGATGTGTTGAGCGTGGTTGACTATGTGGCTGTGTGCGCACTCTGTACAAGTCTCTAGAGCCATGTTCCAGACCACTGGGGTACGAGGAACGTAGGGGACGGGGAAGAACAATGGAACATTGAGTTCTGGACTCAAGTCAGGCCTCTGTTCAGAGACCACATGATTGGGTGGACTCTGATGTGACTTCTCAGCCCCACTATCCGCACCTGAAATAGGAACCCGGGAGGCGCAACCCCTTCCTTGCAGCTGTGATGTTCAGCCATTTTTAGTGCACTCTGTGACTGGGGACGTGTCTATCTCGATACACCAGGAGAGGTTCTACAGATCAGAGTCCAAACCACAGCACAGGATCCAGGAGGGGCCCGGGGGGAGGGGTCCTTCTTTTTTCTTTCTTTCTTTTTTTTTTTTTTTTTTCGAGACAGGGTTTCTCTGTGTAGCCCTGGCTGTTCTGGAACTCACTCTGTAGACCAGGCTGACCTTGAACTCAGAAATCCGCCTGCCTCTGCCTCCCAAGTGCTGGGATCAAAGGCGTGCGCCACCACTGCCTGGCAGGGTGGGGTGGAGCTTTCAAAGTGTGACTTCCTGACCAGAGAGAGACAGAGCCAGGGTGACTATGGAGTCACTGGAGCATCCTGTGCTCCCAAGGCTCTGGCTTGGGGTTCAGCAAGGAGTGCAGGATGAGGGTCAAGTCAGGGCCTCTGGCATTCTGACCTGGTCCTCTAGCAGTTCTGGCACAGGCCAGGCCCTCCCTGTGGAGCAGGTAGGAGACTCCTGTACTGATAGTATGAGTGGCAAAGAGCTCAGGCAGGGACCTTGACGGTGGCTGTCTATACATATCATGGATCAATCCTCACAGACAACATGGCAACTGTATAGTGTACTTCTAAGAAGTCATTTGTCCTTGGCAATGTCATCGTCCTCTTGGGCTCTGGCCCCCTCTCCTATTAAGCACGAGTGATAAAGGCTTCAAAAAACTCTGAGGTTCAAGACAAGTGTGTGTAAAGCGTCCACACAAGGCACTCATGAGCCTAGGAGACACTGTATAGTAACACTGGCAGGAGAATGAATCCTCTTTGTGAGGATTCCCTGGTTGGCCGGGACACACAGCTGAGGCCAGAACTGGAGGGTGGTGGGAAATTGGCTCCTACCAGCACTTCCCTCAGAAACAACAGGCTCTGCGATCTTCACAAAGACACAAGTAGGTGAGGCACTACCACCACCCCATTTCACAGAAAAGAAAACTGAGGTGTCAAGTCACTCTACCACCAACACACGAATACAATGGCCACCCTCATTACACTAGAGTACTTTTTCTGTTTTGTCCTCCCCCAAAACACAGAGGAGGGACAGAGGTCCCAAGACAGAGGGCGTGAGGTCATACCACCTTCCAGGGAAATGGGAAAGCCTGCTGGGGAGAAGTAAGCTGCTGTGGCCAGGTCCATCCAAATGCACTCCTGGCTGGCCAACCTCTGTCACACCCTGCCTGTTCCCTGTCCCCTGGGGCCTGTTGTGTTTTCAATGACCCACTTTCCCTGGCGAATGCGACTACTGTGGATCTTACGACTTCTGTGCAGTGGCCTCCAACCACACCAGGAAGCAAAGGCTGAGCCGCAGGGTCCCAGTTGTTTAGGGGAATAAACCAGACCTGGCTAGGGCCTCACCACCTCAAGGTGTCCAGGCAGGCTTGCCTCCCACGGCTATGTACATTGGAGCCTCTCGTTTCCAGAGCCCAGAGAGAACATCAGGCCAGTTTCTCACAGAAGCACATGCCATGCACTGGTAGCCTGGGACATGGCCAGTGTCACACAACCTAGGCTGTCCCTTCATAGCTTTGTTACACACATGGCTTAATGCCCACAACGGACCTGTCTCTTCACAGTAACATAGACTTGGACGGGTCATTCTCTTTTTGGCCTTGAACACGAGTATGTCTTTCCTTTTATGGCCTTGTACAAGACAAGGCAACAAACAGGCCTGTCTCCTCAGAGCTTTGTATACACAGAAGGATCTATCCTCTCAGACTTGTCCCCTCAGAGTCTTTCACAAACCGAAGGGCCTGTCTCCCTATA
Organism: Montemys delectorum; assembly: GCA_019843815.1. Lineage (NCBI taxonomy): Eukaryota > Metazoa > Chordata > Mammalia > Rodentia > Muridae > Montemys > Montemys delectorum. The sequence continues at coordinate 34,977 of JADRCD010213393.1, forward strand.
TATACAGAATGCACTGTGCACTGGTGGCCTCTTACATGTGACAAGCTGTTCCCTCGAAGCCTCATGCACACATAGGCTATCTCTGCAGACCCTGGCCTCTGAGGGCCTGGGCAGGAGCAAAGAGGAGCTTCTGAGTCAGAACTGAGGCCTCATTAACTCTGTATGACTGTTTATGTTCCACACCCAAGGGAACTGGCCTCCAGGGCCTATTGCCTAAACCAAACAGACAGCTTCCCCAGGGAGCCCTTGGGACTGCAGGCTGGGCTCCCTCGGGATTCGAGTAGGGCAGAACATCTTTCCCATCCCTTTCCTAGTATAGAAGGTACTGACTGGTCCTCCACCCCGTCATGGAATCACGGGCATCCCAGGACTCTCCTAACCACAGCCACTCTGGGCAAGAGCAAAGATCTTTTCAGGGAGATGGAGAGGGAGACGGAAAGGACTCTGGATGCATGGACTTACTATACCTGCCTCATGTCTCTCAGAGCAACTGCTGGCTCAAGAGAATCTATTCAGGCAGAGAAAATGGTGGTGAGGGAACCCTTCAGCAGAGAGGGCCAAGATGGCGGGGGTGGGGGTGGGGGGTGGGCGGAGACAAGGAAACTCCAGTAGAAACTCCCTGACTTTAAAAAATGACAAGAATCCTACTAGGGGGCTTCAATCACACCCAGCTGTGCTCCTCAGAACCACCTGAAGTGGATTCTGCAGCATCCTCTGGCCGAGGAGCCCTGCAATTCTGTGGGGGGGTCACATGTTGTGGGGTTACAGCTAAGTCTTTTTAAGATCCAACTTTGCCCTCCTGAGGAAAGACACTGCCCTGGGCAAGTCCAGGCACGGTAAACCAGGAGACACAGTATCCGAGAGGCGTGCGTCACTCTGCAAAAAGAGCACACTCTATATATACTTCCTGTTGTAGGCTGCATGTGGAAAACTCACAAATTCAAACTGTGGTTGTGTGATTGCTAAATGCTCTAAATTCTGACGTGCTGCTGTCTACTCCCCCCTCCTCCCCACCCCCCCACCCCCGGTTAAAAATGGAAAAAAGAAGCAAGTAAATAAAACAGATCCACAGCGGTCACCTTCACCTGGGGAGAGTAGGAGTGGCTGTCTCAGCCCCGAGGTGGTGGCTGGCGCACACCTTTAATCCCAGCACTTGGGAGGCAGAGACAGAAGGAATCAACTGTGAGTTTGAGGCCAGCCTGGTCTACAAAGAGAGTTCCAGGACAGCCAGGGCTACACAGTGAGTCCCTGTCTTGAAAAAAACCAACAAACAAGAGTGGCTGTCTCAGGAGAGGCAGAGAAAGGACCATATCCAGAATGGGCTGCTGAGTCCAAATCGCAGGCAGTTAGACCAAGGAGGCAGGATGGGCCCACTGGTCTAGCCTGAAGTTGCTGCTCATTTCTGGGCAAACTGTTCGGCCTCTCTTAGCTCTGGTGCCCATATTGGTTAAAGGACAGCAAACAGAAGTGTTTAAGCCAGGCCTTGCACACTACGGACTTTAGTAACTGCAGTCAGTCAAGTGAACAGACACCCAGATCTGTCTCTGCCAGGACAAGAAAAAGTAAGGATTCGAATTCAGGACTTCCAGCTGACACTGCTAGCTGGGATAGTCCCCCAAAACATCTTGGGGTTTTTTGTTTTGTTTTGGTTTTTTTGTTTTTTCAAGACAGGGTTTCTCTGAGTAGCCTTGGCTGTCCTGGAACTCACTCCGTAAACCAGGCTAGCCTCGAACTCAGAAATCCGCCTGCCTCCCAAGTGCTGGGATTAAAGGCGTGCGCCACCACCGCCCCCCCCCCGCACCCCCAAAACATCTTACCATTCTTTGTCATCTTGCAAGGATGGTTGGCAGGTCTTAACTGTCACATCTAAATCTCCAAGAGCTATAACTAAATCAAGTTGCTACGAGAGACCACTGCCACCTGGTGGCTACATACCCAAATCATGGGGGGGGGGGAGGTGCAACTGCCCCGGGGGAAGGACCCTAACATCTCACACAAGCTTATATGGTGGGAATGAAGGTCACCATTCTGGAAGGGCACCCTGGAGGAAGGGAGAGCACCTGAGGAGGCCACTGCCATCCTTTGACGCCTCTGGCTTAGGTTTCCCAGGTGCTTTTAAAGACAGTTTTCACTGACTGAACTGAGCGATCATAAAGACACAAGATGCCATCAGAATCGAGAACAGATATCCTCGGAACTGCTAGAAACCCAAGGATACCCTGGCCAGCTCTGGGTTAACTTCGTGAACCTCATATGTAATCCGAGGCTAGATCTCCGAAATCATCTTTCTACCAAAGTCTCTTGAAACTTCATTTCCTTGTGCAGCCTCAAACTGGTAGCAATCCTCCTGCCTCGGACTCCTAAGTGCTAGAAATATAGGCACGTGACACCAAGTTCAGCTTAAAACTCCATTTTTGTCCCCCTATCTTGGTTACCTCTTGAAACGTCATGAGCGCAGCCTTAGAGGTGTGCCTGGGGCGCATCACCTCAAAAGGTGAATCAGGACCCCCTAAACCCAACCCTCCTTGATCCTGGCAGCTGAGGACCGAGCATTTCTCACACTAAGCTTCCTCAGCCCTCGAAGCCGGAGGCTGATCCTCACCTTTCTCAGAGTAGGCCTGATGCAGGCAGGAACGAACTTCACAGGGGAAATGGACAGCAGGAGTCTTGCCCAGCTGCCAGTACACAGTAGGAGCTCAATCAATGCAGTCTCATTGTGTAATGACTCATGGCACCAGGAGCATAAAGAAAGAATGACCAGGCCCTGTGACCACATCATCACCTGGGCATCATCACTGAACATAACAGAACTCTTCAGGAGAGCTGGCCAAGGTCTAAGAAGTCAGAGCAGAAGTCTGCTCTCTCCACGTGCTAGAAGCCTGACACCTCTGTAAGGAGTGCTAAGAAAAGGAAGGCTGGAGAGTCAGCCCACCAAAAGGAAGCAAGGCTGGTGGACATAGCTAGTATTTTACAACCCCTGCTAAATTCTGTACAGCTCTCAAAGCTCCTTGTTCAAGGAACTTTCTGAAACAGAATCCAGCACCCCGGAACCCCAGTTTTGCCCTCCCTCTGATGGAAGCATGTCTAAGAGCTTCCTGGAAGCAAGGGAACAGCTGGATGGTTCCAAACTGAGCAGCCACCTACCAGGAACCTGCTCCTATCACAAGGCACAGCCCTTAGGGAGACAGCAGAAGCTTCCAGCAAGAGCAGGACCCTCGCTGAGCCACCCAAGGAGGCAGAGTGTTCCCCACCACCAGGCCTGTGTCCTGCCTGGCTCTCAGCCATCACTCTAAGCCCCACTGTAGCCACTGCAAACCAGCAGCAGGGGGCCTGACTTACCTTCCACTGCAGAGAATGGAACCACTGATCTCGCAAGTAGCTGTTGGCAGCCTGTAACAACAAGAACAGGAGAATGGCAGGTCATTATTTTCTGGAATATCTCAGACCATCTTACTGGCCTTCACATAAGTCCCTAATCACCAACTTCTGCCTCAAGGCTCTGGCTTGCCTCCTAGAAAATTATGCACCAACTGTCAAGAGCAAAATCAGAACAGAAGACATGGCTGTTGGTATGGGATAGTTTTGCTGGGTATAAGAGTCCCCACCCTGCTGGCTAGAGCACTTTCCCTGAGGTTATGTATATTGAATGACCTTGCATGGATGATGGGAATTGGTGGAAGGTGATTTAGTGAGTGGACAAGTACCTCTGTTCTGCCAGGACTGCTCAGGATCCCTGTCACACCCCGGGTTCCCTCAATTATCTCTACAACAAGCTCTTAACTTCTTGCCTATATCTACCAGAGCTCAGCCTCAGAAAGACCCATGCTCAAGTCCTGGCCTTGATCACAGCCCAGCTGTGAGTCAGCCAACCAACAACACAAGGCCTTCAAAAGCCTGAGAGAAGAGAAACACCCCCTTGATGGTCTGTGGCTCACCTGCACCCTAGCTCTGACCCAGTATCTGGTCTCATGACACTGAGCCATGGGGTTTGCAACAGTGGGTGGTGCAAATAGCTTGCAGATGTTCATAAAAGGCTCGCTGGAGTAAAACAGCTCCAGCCTCGGCATGTGTTGCTGTCTCTGGTATAAATAATCTCTACAGTTAGCTCAGTCGAGGAGACTCACAGATCTCATGAGTAAGTGTAAACTAGGCTGGGCCAGCTCCAGCATACTCCTGGTCCACAGCCTTGTCTATGCTTTTAACATATCGGGAGGAGTAATGGGAGGAACACTCCAAAGACATGCACAGGCCAACCACCTATGGTGGTAAAGGGACTCTGCAGATGGTACCATCAAGGCTCTGGTGATGGCAAGATCACCTTGGACTATCTAGGTGGCCCAGTGGGATCACATAGTAAGAGGGAGGCAGGAGGGCCAATTGGACTGAAGCATGGAGATGGTTGAGGCCACAGTCTCCAAGGTACATCCAGAATCTAAGAAAGGAGACAGACTCTTCCTAGGCCTCAGGAACGAAGCCCTGGCCATACCCTGTCACTGACATGTGGTACTTCTCTTCCCAGCAGTCAACTTCAGAAGATCCAACTGATCTTGGGATGAGAGTCAAGCCCAGCCTACCATGGGCTCTGCCGCCACCTTCGATACTGACCTGGGGTCTACCTTTCTCAACGTTGCCAACAGTCTCATTCCCAGCCCTCCTCCTTCCAATGCACAGTACAAGCATACACAGCTTGGTGACTTGGCCAGTGAGTATGAGCTGATGTCACATGAAAGGGACCCTTCACTTGTGGGCAGAAGCATTGCTTTTAAGAGTCGGCGTATGATGTAGCCCTGTCCCATGCAGGTGCAGCAGAAATATCTCAGATGATGTGTACTCCAGAGCAGAGTCTCAGGGAACTAGGCAGTGTGAATTGGTAGGAATCCTTGGCTGTTTTGAGCTACACAGGACTGGGGTTGCTTCCTCTGTCCAGGGGATCCTAGCTTGCCTAACCTATCTGATTCTAGCATGGCCCGACACTGCACTGGAAACTCTCTTAGGGCACTAGGAACCTTCACCTGCTCCCTCCAGTGCCTGCACAACTCCTAGCCACCTGGGTCACACCCAGAATGCCACTTCTCTGGGATGACTGTCTCAAGGCTGGCTTCCCTATGCCCGTGCTCATCTACTGTGATTCTGTCCTCCTTCCTGCAGGCTATGGCTCTGTGAGGTTGTAAACTACGAGTATGTGAGCATCACTGCGTTTGTGAAACCCAGAGCAAGGGAAGACTGGCTGGCATGTTGAATAAATGAGAGAGGACCGATTGAGTGGATGCATGAGTTTGTGAATGTAGGGCAAGGAGACATGGATGGGTTCATGGGGAGTAAGCAGGGGATGGTTGGAACAATGGGCAGGTAGATGGTTGGGAGGTCCATGGGTGGGTAGGTGGATGAGTACATGGGTAAATACAGAGGCAGATGAGGGGGGTGGATGGGTAGATGGATAAATATGTAGATATATGAGCAAGTGGACAGGAATGAAAGGAGTGGATAAATGGAGGGGTAAGTGGTTAGACGGTTAGGTGCCTATGTGGATGGGGCACACAGTGGCAAGTGGGTAAATGGGTGGGTGTGCGCGCAGATGGATGGATGCGTGGACATGTAGATAAGGACGTGAGTGTGTAGACTAATAGATGAAGTAGGCAAGTAGACAGATGGGAAAGTGGGTAGATGGATGGACACATGGGTAGGTGTGTATGGAGATGGATGGATGGGTAGGTGTGTATGCAGATGGATGGATGGGTAGGTGTATATGCAGATGCATGGATGGGTAGGTGTGTAAGGAGATGGGTGAATGGGTAGGTGCGTATGTAGATGGATGAATGGGTAGGTGTGTATGTATGTAGATGGATGGATGGGGGTTATATATGTATGTGATGGATGGATGGGTAGGTGTGTATGTAGGTTGATGGATGAGTAGGTATGTATGTATCTAGATGTACGGGTAGATATGTATGCAGATGGATGGATGGATGGATGGATGGATGGATGGGTGTGTATGTACATGGATGGATGGTTAGGTGTGTGTGTATGTAGATGGTTGGATAGATGGGGGTGTGTATGTATGTAGATGGATGGATGGGCTATGTATGTTGACAGATAAATGTGTAAGCAGACAGGTTCATTCAGATGGATGATGCACAGGCATAGGAGAGGAAAGGAAGGAGAGAGGGAGGAAAAGCTTAGGAGTGACTCACAGTAAGTAGAGCATCCATGTACCCATTCCATGGAACTTCAAAACAATCCCTTCAGCTCTGACACACCATGCTCTTGACCGTCATGCTTTTGCAGAGACAAACATACATGAACCCGTCTTCAGAAGCATGCATGGTGGAATGTTCCCAGACACTTGTGTACCACGCTTGGACTATGTAGCTCCGTAGTAACCAAGAAGACAAATACTGCAGTATGGGGTACGTATGTTAACAGAAAAATGTCTAAATGTTCATTCAGATGGATGGATGAGAAGAAAGGTGGCCCAGAAGCTTCCTCCCTTTGCTCAAGGGAGTGGGCTAGCACAGCAGACCTGGATCACACCTCAGGCCCATTTCCCTCCTAGTCTGCTTGCCCCAATTCCCCCTAGGGAGCAGGTGGCTCCTGTGGATACGGAGCTGCTCTGCCCCTTGACAGTCAATGAAAACCATGGCACCTGTCGGCCAGCATGGAGAACAGATGTGTGTGACAAAGGTGAGATTCCCCCCCCCCCCAGCAGAGGACGCCAGTCGACACTCCTGAATCCCTGTACAGGCCTCCCCAGGTGGGCTTCTGGCAGAGGACAAGTTTGCCTGGCTGTACTGCAGCCAGGAGAACCTCTGTAAAGCTCTCTTGCAGCCTCGATGGCAGCAGAGAGGAGCCAGGACAACCCAGATCCCAGGGAACACGGAGGCACAGTGAGTGGCCTGGAGAGTGACTCCCCCCCCCCCCCGGGGAATCCCCTGAACCCCCAGGGGGGGTCCACAGCCTACCTTGCCCCCAAGGCCCCAGGTTGGCTCTGGTGGCTCTCTGCCTGAGCCTGGCGCTAACCTTCCCACAGGGCTGGCTTCAGGCAAGCCTGCCCAACTTCCTCAACAGAGGCTGCCAAGTTCTAGCTCATTGTTGCGTTGTCCGAGAGGTGAGAAAAACAGCCTGAAGCCTGCAGGGACTGTTCCCAAGTTCAGCTTCCTGGCCCAATATCCAGGAAAAACAGCAAAGAGCAGCCGGGAAAGCTCACTCGCTCTTGTGTGAGTTCCCTCTCTCTCTCTCTCTCTCTCTCTCTCTCTCTCTCTCTCTCTCAG
>JADRCD010213394.1:0-22337 GCA_019843815.1 Montemys delectorum
GTGTGTGTGTGTGTGTGTGTGTGTGTGTGTGTGTGTGTTGGTGCCCACAGAGGTCAGGAGTGGGTGTTGTAACGCTTGGGGCTGGACTTACAGGCAGCTGTGTACTGCCTGACATGGGTGCTGGGAACTGAACTCAAGTTCTCTGCACGAGCAGCAAGTGTTCTAAACTGCTGAGGCATTCTCTAGCCCTTCATTTATTTTCATAAAAGCAAAAAAAAAAGAATGAAAAAAAAAAAAAAAAAAAAATTGACTGGTTCATTGCCCTCTATAAATAGCCCAGAGAATAAAACACACAAAAAATCAGCATATCATATTGCCTTTAAAAGAGGAAACTGCAATTCCTGGGTTTTGACCTTGGTGCAAACGGGCTCTTGGAGGTCATAGTATCGAAATATATGACACCTTGGAGACTTCATGTCTTTTCTCTTCAGTAATTTTACATCGCTTTCATCACACATCTAGTCCTAGAAGTGTAGACAAGAACGTCCTTGAGGTGCAAAGTGGTAAGAGATCTACAGGGATCTAAGGGAGAACATGAGGTACAAAGGACTGGTGCGTGCCTTCCTGACTGGCTGCTCTACGGCTCAGAGCACGGAGAGCTGGGATTAAACTTTGAAGGGGGAAAACGGGTAATTCTTATATTTTACCCCACTTTCTTTTCTCTGTAAGTGAGTGTGTTCATTTACGGTTCTGATTTGAATACATTTCATCCTGAAGTCTCACGATAGAGTACAGTATCCAACACTCTCAGTTCCTCTTGCTGCAAAACCACAGTTCAGCAGCAGGCCTGGAAGAGAACAAGGTGCTGTCAGAAAGCCAAGCCCAGGCTGGGGGTTTGCAGTTCACTCCTCAGAGGAATCTCTCTCACAGCCCCAGAGTAAAATTCTGGATATTTTTTGCCTGAGGGGCATTACACTTGTCTATTTTCATTGTGGCATTGACAGCTGTAAACTCCCTGCAAATCAAGTACCTTCGGCATCACAAGTCCCAGGTACATACACAGTCCCTGGATGTCTGTCCAAACTTGTTAGAGAAACCTGCCTGGCTAAGGTGGAGGAGATCTTCAAAGTAGATCTTATAAATCTTTAGAAGACTGTATTAAGCCAGGCATGGTGGGGTATACTTGTAATCCTAGAAGGTTGAGGTAGTGGGATTATGAACTACAAGCCAGTCTGGGCTACATTAAGAGATCCTCTCTCTCTCTCTCTCTTTTTTTTTTTTTTTAAATTATATTTAAGTACTTATTCATCTGATTTGTGTGCCTCTTGAAAAAGCCAAGGACCTCAGCAATTATAATTTTAATTCAATTATAATTCAACATGTTCTTTGTGTTGCTTCCAAATTTAACCTTCAAACAGAAACAGCATTTCTCCTCTGGCATGTCCCGCACCACATATGCTGTCTTTCATCAGCCATCACCTGGCCAACTCTGCAAATACCAACTGGATGTTTTAAAATGCAGCTCATTTCTGACATTTCCTAGGCTCTGGCCACATAAAATTTGCCTCCCTTCTGCTGCCAAAGCTACACTCAGGCCTCCATTACTCTGTACCAAATTCAGACAACAAATAGGGACTTGTACAATCCTGCCCCTAAGGTTCAATAACTTGCTACAGAGGCTCACAGAACTGAGAGGAACAGTTCAGTGCTTCTATCGGCTTATTTTATGACGTGTGATACACAGAAAAAGAAGGGCTTCAAGGATACTATAGGACCTTCTGCTCTGTAGAATTGAGCAGTATCAACCTACTGGCTCATGGGTGTGTTTGTCACCCAGAGAACTCCAAACTCCACAGTCTAAGGTATGATTGGTTTAATAACATACTTCCTGCTCATGTCCCCTTCTCAGAGACTGGGATGCTGCCAGAAATTCCAAGCTTCAAATCATGGCTCAACCAGCTCCCATTAGGATGTATCTAGGTGGCCCCCAAAAGCCACCTCATTAGAATAAAAGATTCAGAGCTGCAGAGAGGGTTCAGCAGTTCAGAGCACTGTCTGCTCTTCCAGATGGCCCAGATTTGATTCCTAGCACCCACCTGGCAGCTTACAAGCACCTGTCACTCCAGTCCCAGAGGATCAGACACTTTCTTCTAGCCCCCTAGGGCACCACACATACCCACAAAGGTGGATTCCATACACAAAGTAAAGAATTTAAAAAGAGCAAAAGATGATCCTATGCTCAGGAAATCCCAGGAGATTTGGGATCTGTTTATGATGCACCTGTCATCTCTGTCATTCAGGAAATGTCACGGGTGTTGGGACCTCAGAATCGGGAACTGAGAGCAGAAATCAGTTGTCTGCTTCTTCTTACGCTGCGCATAAAAAGTGAATTAAGTAAATGAAAACTGTATATAATGAAGAAATTAAGGGGTCTGCTACAAATAGCTTCCCACTCACTGTACATTTTCTACTGTAGAAATGGCTTTTAGTGGATTCTAGCAATCAAGCTAAAATCCCGTCTCCCTCATCTTTCCTTAGATCCAAAAGAGATGCTGTTGACATGGTTTCTATGTTAGTTTGGAGTCCACCTAAGATTCTGACAAGTCTTTTTTACTTCTTCTCACTGATTCCCCAGTATCGTCAGTCCTTTTAGCAAAACAGAGCTTTGTCAATCTTGCCTTCTCAGTGGCACGTTAACACATCCCTAAGTCTCATTTACAGCTCCATTGTTTTACCTTTAGGATGAAATGGAATTGTTCTCTGAGCATCTTCTCAGTACCTTTCCAGCTCTTTCTCTCATCGTTCATTCATTTATTCACTGAACATTTTGTTTCAATGAAAATTCATTGTGCTGGACACCGTTCTAGGATACAGAAAGTGAGTCCTGATCTTTCTTTAAAGACTCCACATCTGGTAGAAAACTACAAACAAGCAGCACACATTCGTGTCTATGTGTATTAGATACTGCCATCCTGCTGGATGGATCTGCAGTAAGACAGGTTTGGCAAATGAAGAGTAGTGTGGAATTCAGCCCTTCTTGCCTCTTTAGCTAGGAGACTTTATGTAGGGCACAAACTGAGCAACTCTGTTATGGCTCGCAAACAGCATAGAATCACAGTGTGGTGAATGCAAAGGAAAGAAACTACCTGGGAGGACCGAGTTTAATGGCAAAGGTTATAGGTGAGCTGAGACCTGAAGGAGCCTGGGAACTAAAGAGAGAAGGGCGGAGAGAAGATACACAAAACCACACTGCTGTAAAACAGTATGGTGTGCCTGGGGGCTTTTCAAGTCATTGACGTGTAGAGTGGAAAAGTGAAAGTGAGAGAGCCAAGGCAGAAAGTGAAGCTGGAAGCCACTGTAGCCTGCTCAAGGACCCAGACTGTAGGTCCCTGCTGAGCCAAGTGTGACTCCACGTGGAGCTTCGTAATTACCAAGAAACTTGTTAGAATTGCAGAGTCCCCAGCTCAACACAAGACCCACTGAATCACCCTATGCATTGTGAGATGCTCAGCAGTTGGGGTGCATGTTAAAAACTGAGTAGCACTGGCTTTGGAGAGAGCCAACAGGCCTCCTGTATGTGGATATATCTTCAGGGTGCCTCATTGGCATTAATCAAAGTTCCCAGTTGGGAAAGACAGACAGTGAAAAATTTAACTGGCCATCTAATTAAAATAGAAGGGTGAAAACATAAAGTTTCTTTCTTCACTCTCTCTCTCTCTTTGTTCTTGGCCCTCGGGCTTGTTTACCTGGATCTCCACCTGGGAGGCATTACACTCTTATTCTAGCAACTGGTAAGGTTAGAAAGAGGAAAGATTGACAACCACTCAGCTTGAAGGTGGGGTCTGGGCATCACCCCAGGGCAGCTGAGATAGGGGTGTGGTGATCTAAAAAGCAAGAAAGAAAAAGCAGTAACAACTCTAAAGTAGATGCTAGGAATAAAGGTGATTCCCCACCATCACCCCCACTCCTGGGCCACAGGCTTAACCTTCCTTCCTAGGCCCAGGTCACTCAGAATACTAAAATCGATTGAATTTAGGAGGCTTTACCTTCTGCAGGTAGATATCCCTTATCATCTCTCTCCATGGGGGATACCAAAGGCCAAAATATCCAGTGAGGGGTTTTAACACCTGGGTAATACCACGGAGGCCTTCCTCTGATTTGATAACTCACTGAGGTCAAAGCTTGGTGTATCCCTGCAAAGCAACATTTTGTCTCAGAGGTTTATGCACAGGGCATGGTGGCCCACAGCACTTAATCCCAATACTAGTGGGTAGAGGCAGGAGGGTCAGAAAGCCAAGGTCATCCACAGCTCCATAGCAAGTTTCAGGCTGAAAACATGAAATAACGAAGCAGCTTGGTGCTGAAGGGTAAGTTTGATGTGCACTGTCCCTCTGGGGATGGAGGCTCAAAAGAAAAATAACACTGCTACCTTAAACAGTTTCTGGGAACTTAGCAGAGAAAACTCACAAGGCTACAAATGTATCAACAACTGATGACAGTACAAAAGAGGCCTGCAAAGGAAAGGGACAGGCATCCGTGCAAGAGTCTGTTTAGGTTTAAAAATCAAATTCTGTAAGGAAACTCCACAAAGCCCAGCCGGGCTGATAACTCTGATTGTATATTCTCTCTTTTCCCCTTAGCTATCTTGTTCATCTAAAAATGCCGTTGCACATTGTTCATTGAAACAGTTAGTGAATGACTTCACGGATAGACCATCTTAATACACACACCCATTTTTTAAATGAGTATCACCTGTTCTCTGTGGACCGAGAATGAAGACAATCACTCCCAGTCTTATAGCTTTGACTATAGCAGGGAATCTGTATCCAAAAATCGTGCCTACAATTCACTCCTTGGCCCAGTGGAACTGTCAACTCTTAGCTTAGTTACTATGGAGGTAAAATCCTTTGGTGATGTGAGGGTCATTGAAGTACAGTCTTATTACAATGGACTCCAATGTCTAAAAATTGTTCTTATTTTGGGCTTGTACCACAGTAAGAGCCAAGATTTTAAGCTCTACTAAAAACAAAACAAAACAAACAAACAAACAAAAAGACTTTATCTATTTATGTTCATTTTAAAAAAGCTAGTAGTGATGATTATTGTAAAATATACAGCTAATATTTTGGAGTTATTTCAAATTTATATTGAGAAAAATGTATATATTTTCAGTATTGCTGCAGATAGGCATCTACATAAGACTGTTTAATTGATTGCTGTTTTATATCAAACAATTTTTATAGTACTTATTTTTATTGTTACAACATTTTATAAATTTTAAAGAATATGATAAAATTAAAAAATAATGAAAGATATGGCAGATATTGAAGGGAGTTCTCTGGGAGGAGTTGGGGTACAAAAGGGAAAGAAGAATGTGATGTAATTCTATTTACTTAAAAGATATTTTTAAATGTTAACAAATTCAGGAAAAATTAAATTATATTAAAAATAAAAAATAAATACAAATAAATAAAAATGTGGTTGCAGGTCTAGGGAGAGGGGAAATTAGAGAAGAGATATGCAAGTATCTATTTTTAACCCTGTCTTGTCCTCAGGCACATTTAATTATCTTTGTGATGACAAAATGAACAGTTTTAGTTATACATCGACCCTCAGAAATATAATGTAGACTCCCCAAATCTCTCTTACTTACTTTAGAAAGTCTCTAGGGAGTAAAGCAAAAACTAAAGACAAAAGAAAGACAAGAAGTCATATGTAATTAATCGGTAGGTGAAGACCACACGGGGCCAAGTGGTTATTGTTTCTTAGGAGAAGCAGTACAAAGGAAGAAACTGAAAGAGGTGTGACCCGTGAGCAAGCGTAACCTGCGTGTCTTCACTCAGGTACCACTTACTGATCCACAGAGGTCAGAGGTCAGACAGAGACTTTGAGAGAGACCTGGTAGAGTAATTTTAGATCTTTTGAACCTATTGGTTTAAAAAAAAAAAAAATGCTCCAGACTGTCATTTGAGAACTCTTCTCTTTTTTCCCCTTTTTCCTCTAATTTTTATCGTGGTTTATAAAGCTCCTGGTGTGTAGCTGGGCCTTCTTGTCCAGGCTATGCCTTTCATCATCCAAGAGGTGAAGAAGGAGGCTCAGGAATTCCATAGAGCCTGATCCAGACATCAGAGGAGCCTGCTTCAAAATAGAACACACATTCTCTATTATAGTCTGTTAGAGGCATTGGCAGCTGCTTTCAGGACTTACCAAAGCACACCCTCTTTCTCCAGTGGCCCCGACTCCATATTATGTTCACCGTGTACTATCTATGGGGCCACAAATGCACCATTCTTTGTAGCTAGGATTTGAATGGGCAAAGGCTATTTGCAAGCACAAACTATTGGACCCCAGATACATCAAAGCAACTCCTGTTTGAAACATCACATTTTTATTATCCTTCTTAGAAACTAGCCACCCCGCTCCCAATAGATAGCATTTCTCTAGGCCTATCATCCAGGAAGGTTCATTTGGCTTTGTCATGCATGATCTGGCTGAAACTTCATGTTGGGCTGAAACTGCGTGTCCTGGCTTCTTGTGCCTTTTTGCAGTTTCCAAGTGAAGAGCGAGCATCCAGACCTGTCTCTCTTCATTACAGATGGAGATCGGTGTCCTTGGAAGGCAGCAATCTACCTTTGCTTAGAAACAGGAAGCATTTCTTCAAATACACGTTTCCTCTTAATTATGTTTTGCTTAGGTGAATCCTAAAATCCTTTGTGTGATTGGGGTGGAGAGCTCTGGACTTTGCTTTAGCCTATGTTTGGACTCAGGATGGATAGCTACCAGTGGCTTGGGTTACATAACACCCTCAGCACCCCTTTCTCATTAGGAAAATAAGGCTAGTTCCACCTGCTTTGCCTCGTTGGTGCAGAGATAAAATGAAAGCATTCACGTGGAACATCTAATCAGTGTTCAGCAGAGCAAATGTTCGTACAGGCTAAGGTCCTCACTGTTTGGGGGCGGGGCACAAAGGGTGTGTAGGAGAGGCCTGAGGATGAAGGGAAGCAGAATTGCTGGATAGATGACTCTGGGGCCAAGAGTGGGACCTACACTTGCTGACAGCGCAAGATTCATTCCCAGCACCCATATCAGGCATCTCACAATTGCCTGTAACTCTAGCACAGGAGATCTGATATACACTTCCGGGCTCTGCAAGATCCTGCACCCACATGTACATATATCAACATATAGACATACACACATGCTCATGTAATTAAACTTTTTTTAAAGGAAGAAAAAAAAAAAAGAAGCAATGAGAAACCAAAGGCTGTCTATCACCTTTCAAATGTACATGTTCAGGAAGTTGTAAACCACAAGTAAAGTCATCTTTATTTTTAATGCCCAATGACCTGAGGTCCTGGGACTGTGCCCTGCTGCTCTGTGATGATTGCCCAAGTCGTCCACAAAGACCTGAAACACCTATCAGAGTTCACAGATTTTCAAGTTGCCACGTTGTAAGCAGCATCCAAATAGCCTTGAGCCCCCTCAAGTCCAACCCCGGCAAGGTCCCTCTGACTTTCCCCCAAGGATTTCAGAGAATTCCTAAGGGATGCTTGCTTATTGTCAGTCACCATTAACCACTGGAATCATATGTTGTAATTTCCCCAAACCCAGAACAGACTGTGATATTTAACAAAACTGTATTGAAGAAGATGTGGGCATAATAATAATAAAAAAAATAATGGAGGAAAAAAAACCCAGCTGAGCCAAACTTTAGATTACCTTTCATCCCTGCCCCTCTACTACGTGGTGGGGAGCCTCTTCCAAACATCCAGTTTAAGGACTGTACCTCCCTATCTCCAGTGCCAGACGACAGAGTTTCAAGGCCTACACTCTACGTGCAGTAGAGCCATCCTCATGTAATCACTGCCTTTGATGAATAGAGCAGGTGCTCAAAAAATGTTTGTCGAATGAATGAATGGCACTGTAACATTTCTGTTCCAGATTAGGACCTTAGTTTTACATTTATGTAATTCAAATGCTTATTTTAAAACCCCCCCCACTCCAACAAGCGATCTCCAATGTAAGTTTCAAAATTTTCCCTTCTGTTGAGACTTAAAAGTTGTTTCCATTTTAGATAAATTCAATAATCTGCCAACTTGGAAACATCAGCTTTTTTCCCCCACCTTCATACTTAATGTTCTGAATTTTAGAATTTAAATTCCCATGAGCTATTTGACCTCAGGCTAACATGGTGTGTCTTGTTGTAAAGGGCTTTTTACTAATAAGAGCTTATTTCTGAAATTTCCAATTTTTACTTTTGTATCAAGGCTGGCTGAACAAGGTCTGTTATCCCATAGTTGATTTTTTTTTTTTTTTGTTTTTTTTGTTTTTTTTGTTTTTGGTTTTTCGAGACAGGGGTTCTCTGTGTAGCCTTGGCTGTCCTGGAACTCACTCTGTAGACCAGGCTGGCCTCGAACTCAGAAATCCACCTGCCTCTGCCTCCCAAGTGCTAGGATTAAAGGCATGTACCACCACAGCCCGGCTCATAGTTGATTTTTTTTAATAAAAAAAAATACTAGTTTCTACATGCTACATTAAGAGTTGCTATACATTAACTCTAGTCTCCAGCCAGGTGGTAATGGGTCATAGAGATTTGATTAGCAAGGTCCATGAAGTTGATCCTTCCACCTCAGTTCTGTGACCCTCTGATGTGAACTTGTAGTGGCTGTGAGTCTTCATGAAAGCCAGCTGTTGATACTGATGGAGGGACATTCTCCTCCAGAGCTCCGAGCTGATAAATGTCTGACAACTACTGTAACATTCCTCTTCTCTCATCTCTCATCCTCTGTCCAAGCCTTAAAAAAAATACCAAGAGTTCTGAGAAAATATAGCCAGCATTGCACCAGTGACTCCTACATAATTCTGTAAATGACCTCCAGAAATGATAGAACTCCAGAAACATTCCAGAAGTAGCTGTTTCTAGCCATTCTTCTCAGCGACTAAAGCACACACACAGAGTCAGGGTACAGGAAAGGGATGCCGGATAGTGTCATCTTTTTTCTTGCTGATACAGCTGGACCCTGTGTGTCGAAATGAACTCTTCTTTCCTCTTTCCCTACAGTCTCCATCCTGAAACTCAGTACCGAGTTTCGCTGGTCTGAAAAGACTCATCAGCCAACATCAGCTCCTCACGGCAGCTTACTCTCCCTGAACCCATGATGCTCAGGACTTTCTTTAGAACCGGATGAATGAATGGTTTGATAAAAGAACAAGGGAAACCGGCTGATTTGCCCATGCTTGCAGTTCCCCAGAGTAGCACTGATGTCTATGTCAGTAAAACTGGCCCCGGTCCCAGGCCCTCGTTTACTACTACCCTAGTGGAGTGAAGGAAGAGAGCTTAAGAGCTTCTTAAAGCCTAGATCTCCACAGTGAATGAAGAGGCAGAAAGGCAGAGGGTCAGGGAATTGTGTGCAGAGGGGAAGGCTGGGACAAATGAGTATATTTCCTGTCATGTTTACATGGAGCCACATTTTTTTTTTTCTATGCTGCCCGAGTCTTCCTGGAGATGCTTATTTGAAGCACTTACCCCCTCCCTACCCTAGCCCCTGGTTAGTGCCTCAAAAGCCAAGCTCATAATTCCACCTTGGTCCTTCACTAACCTTGATGTGATCAGATAAAAGGCAGGCACCTAGTTTCCTACAGGGCTGAGAGCTGAGAGAGAGGAGAGAGAGAGAGAGAGAGAGAGAGAGAGAGAGAGAGAGAGAGAGAGGAATGCTACACCCCAAACCCCCTAATTCTCTCTTCTGCACATTATCTGATTTTTGTCCTGCTTTGCACAAATGAATGAACACTTATAACTGACAGATGATAAGAGAGGCGGGTCAAATAAAACTCCACATGTAGAAGCAAGTTTACAATGTTCTTCAGCATTCAGGCCTGAGTTCCAGCAGTACCCAGGGCTGCAGCTATGTCACTGTAACAGACAGAACTGATGGGAAAACGCCTACTTCCTCAAGGACCCTGAGTGACTCTTGCTGCCCTGACTGCCCCCTGGGAGTTGTCTTCAGGGTCCCTCAGAAGTCCTCACAATCTACAACTACAAGAGGAACTCTTGCCCCAGCAAGATGTTTCTGAGGCACTTCTCTGGAATTTCTGCCAGTGGCCATCCTGAGTGCCCAGGGGTGTGGTTGAACAGCTGGGTGGATTTTGGAGTCCCAATCCTGCTCTCGATTCTTGCTCTCCACATGTCACTGGAAAGCATCCAGGCTCAGAGCACTTCTCCGTTCCTCACTGCTTCTTACGTTACTGCCACTCATAAGCTCCCTGCTGTTTTGAATTCCTTGGAGTCTATTTCCATTCATCAGACATACAACTGTATGCAATCTTGGTTTTGATACAACTTTCCCAGCATGTGATGTATTTCTCTAGTTTTCTTTGAAATGCCCAGTGTGAGTGTGAAACATATGTTTTGTACTCTTCATGACACATAGTTGTTGGGGGATTCAAATCACAAGATAGAATGTAATACGCCCTGAGGAGTAGGTGGACCCCGTATACCCTTGAAACAGAAGAATGTTGCTGCGATGGTCCAGGGCCTTACCCTGTCACTCTGATGCTCAGTCAGAAAATAAAAGTTCTGCTTGAACTGGCTTTGAACTGTCCCTCAGGGCCTTCATGCTTTCCCGACAGCCCCCAATGTCACTTCCACTATGTTGCAGTCACCTGTGGATGTCACTCTTCCGTCTCTTCATTCTGAGAACATCAAACAAAAGTTTTTGTGTTTTTGGAAAGGCCCCTAGCACTCCCTACCCATGACTTTTCTGCCATGGGGTGGTTCTTGAAGACAACTTCCCTTATAAGACAGTCGTTGGAAGGAGTGCTTGCAGCTCCTCTTGTCACATGTGGCTCATATGCTCAGCCACAGCTCAGTCATGCGTGTGTACTCTGGCCCTTGTGACATCTCTTGAACCCAGCAGGATGCTGACAAGCCCAGCGTCTGCTCAAATTTATCTTTTAGTTTCTCTTCAGAGTCTCAGAAAAACACAGGTGAAAATTTGCGCTCAACATAAGGGAAACACAAGTTATATGTATAAAATTTTGCCAAAACCCCAGTGAGATTCTAAAATTTTAACATATTTTTGAAAAACGATGTTTAAATGTTTTTATGCTGAAAGTATTCAAATTGTGCTTACTTCTCAAATACAGTGAGAATAAATATTGTTCACAGTCTCATGGCATGGGCAGAGCTATTCACTATTACTATAATTTTTGTTACATAACCCAGAAAGCAAAGGAAAAGAAGGCAAATGATGAAAGGAATATGAGATTTAAGTTGTGTGTCCCCCCTTCACCCTGCTGCCGATCTTTGCAAAAGGATTTTAAGGAGGAATTTCCCCCAAATTTTGTAAAGAAACGATCTTGCTAATAACAATATTGTGGAAATAATTTTGTTGCCTGTGAATACCACAGCATTTCAGTGGCCATTCTGCTTTAGAGAACACACTCTAGAGAAAATGACAGTTTGCACAAAGCCCAACAGCTGTCTTATAAGGAATCTTGTATGCGTATGCTTCTCTAGGAGAGCCATATTTTTGAACCTTGTTTTTGAATAAAGTCCTCTTGACAGTCTAGGGTACTCCTTTCCAGCCATTTTCTTACCTTGGTTGTTTATTTGGGCTTGGCACTGCACCCCTGCGTCATTACCCCACAATCCTCCCCCCTTTCTCTCATACACACCTCCACCTCTACACACAACACACTGTTCTCTCATCCGGGCTTTAGGATTAGTGAGCTTACATTTTCAGTCCTGGCTCAACCAAGTATGTGCATTTGGAAAAGTTACTCAGCAAAGTTCTGCATTTTCTCATCTGTATGAGGCTTGAACCCTCTCCTCCCATAGGGTCCCATCAGGATGGACAAGTTACAGATGCAAATTGTGCGCTGACTTCTTAGTAAGTTACCAACATACAGAGACTTAAGATGACATCCAGCAATTTTTTTGTATTTCTATGTTGTTTTGTACCTGAGATTTCCATGGCTCGATGGTAACCTATAATGCCAATACCACTTTCTATGACTAATCCATTTCTACTCTGCTTGACAGGTTATTTCCAGTTTGGGGACAGAGATGTTGTAACTAAAGCAAGTTCTTTCTCTTCTGTTCTACTTCTTTTCTTTAGAAAAATTCCTGGAATAGCATTTCAAAACAGGGGCATTAACCCTGAGCAATCTCAGGGTAAAAGTTTTAGACACACTCACACTCACACACACACACACACACACACACACACACACACACACACAGAGTGAGAACAAGAGAGAGAGAGAGAGAGAGAGAGAGAGAGAGAGAGAGAGAGAACAACTTTTTGTGCCTTATGCTTCTATATTTTGTATTTCCATGGAGAGATTTTTGAGCAATAGAATTACTTGAGCTAACTGGAGAACAAATGACCTGTCCTCCACACTATAAATACTATAAATGCCTCATTGTATCAATTTATTCTGCCATAAACAGTTTATGAAACTACCAGCTCTCAGTATAGTCTAGTGGATTGTTCAGTGTAAATATAGAGTACGCATGTATGTAGTGTTACAATTAAGAAAGGTCTTGGTCAATTAAACAGCAGGAAAAGCCTGTTCAAATTTGGGCTTGATTAAAAATTTTGTATTTTTTTCTATTTCAATTTTATATTGCTTGGTAAGTTAATCATTTCAGCTCTTGAATTCTGGGACAAAGGAAACTGAATGCTGGAAAGTGGCCTGGTTTGACAAGCAATGTGATCATTTTTCCTTTCTGTCTCTACAGATGAATATCCCAGTCATGCTTGCTTCCTCTGTTTGCTGCAGCTGTTAGAACACGGAAGTTAATTTTCATAGGACAAAGAGAACTGAGCAGGAAGCATACACTGTCTCCTCTTGGGAGGACCCTGGCTGTTAGAACATACAGTGGTAGACCAGTTCTATTAGAGGGGGCAGCTGAGAGCTGCTGCCGAATCATTACAGGATGCAGATTCTTGCTAGCATCTCAGGGTCTTGTTCCAAGGTCAACAGAAGATATTCTATCAATATGTTAATTAATTGGCTTCCTCTTCTCTGTGACAAGATACCTTACAAAATACCTTAAAGAGGGAGAAATTTGTTCTGGCTCAGTGTTTGAGAGTGTCAGTGATCATGGCAGGAAGAGTATTGCATGGTAGAGTGGACCCACACCTCCAACGAGGAGGGAAGGAGATGGCACAGGGGCAGGGATGCATTTAAGAAGAAGCCCATTCTCCAGGGCTCCCCTTGTCCCACTTTTCCTTTACCTGGACCACTCAGTCTACAGGATGGTGCAGTTCCATCTACATGCATCACAGGTCTTCCTCACTTACAGAATTCTCTGTGGATGTGACCCACAGATATATCCATGAGTTACCTTTACTAGTCTCCTAGTTATGACCTTTTCAGTATAATCAAGTTGACAAATTTAATCATCAGGGGCTGTGGCGATGGCTCAGTGGGGGAAGGTGTTCTCAAGTACCAGAATTGAGCTCCTCAGAAGCAGTGTCAAAGTCTGGTGGGTGTGGTAGCCAGCCTGCAACCCTAGCAAGCTGGAAGAGAGGTAGGGAAGTCTCCGGAGAATGCTGGCTAGCTGGACTAGCCAACCCAAGAATCTCAGGGGCCAGCAGGAGACCCTGTCTCAATATGTAAGAAAACAGTCAAGGAAGACACCCTCAGGCTTCCACACATATGTGTACACACACCACATACCTATACCCACACACAGGCACACACACACTAAGAAAAAAGTTTAGTCATAGTTAGTAAACTTGACATTAGGTTAACAACCTGGGTTATGATAATAAAACTCCTCCAATACTTTTCTGTAACAAGAGACACCACTGAGAAGTAGGTCCAATGTTGCCTCAGAATATGCTATTCCTGTAGAAAAGTCTATATGAAGAGCCAAATAAGACTCATTTCTCAGTAACCATGTATCAGGAGAGGGTGAGAGGCAGGAGCCGGGTGGCTGCTGGCTCCATTAAGCTGTGTATCGGATATATTCCTAGGCCACTGGAGGGACAGATATGACAGTTGGTGGGACTATGTGGACCCAGGGGTCATGCTCAAGTTCACTGACACATTTTTCCTTCTTGGCTTCTTTTCTCTAGACTCCTTGCACAGTATTTCAAAAAGTATTTCATGAATGTCAACTATTGTTTTGGGTTCTGTGATTATGAAAATGGATTTTAATAAAAAAAAAATCAATTCTTGCTTCTTAGTACCTCATAGGCTATTATAGACAGATAGACATATAATTACAAAATACTATATTATGAGGGCTTGATTGTGTAACAGATCTAGGTTGTCTTGGCCTCTTCTGGTTGTGACTTTGCTGAAGAATCTTAAGATATAAATAGCTATGCCACGTACTAGCTGCGTAATAGAAACAATTTAATTTAACTTCAGTGGGCTCTAGTAAGTTTGCTTATGTTAAAAAAAAAAAAAAAAGAGCTTAATAATCCCTGCTTAAATGTGAAGTCATAGTCACCAAACACCGGTGATGTCATCAGAGCAAAAGCTAGGTGTGGTGGTACCTAGCCACCTTCCTAGCACATCAGAGATAGAAGAGGGTGGAATCAGAAGTTCAAGGCTAGTCTGGGCTACATGAGACCTTATTGCTATAAAACCAACCAACCAACCAACCAACCAACCAACCAACCAACCAACCACACAGTGGAATGGAATGACAGCTACAATGATAAAATTGATCACTTTTTGTGCTAGATAGTGGGTCTATTACATGGGCAGTCTGATGTTCCAAGGAGGAGCATAAAGCCTAAACTCTTAACAACACAAGCCCTGTGAACCGGATGTGGTGCGCTATCAGGACAGACACAGGCACTTCTGACCCAATGATAATTTGTCTGAAGCAGAAATGGTTTTCCCCAGGGGAATAATAAATAATTAAACAATCCAGAATAAAAGCAAAGAAATAGATAAAAAGAGAAAACGCATGAGAAACACGTACACATGCGTATATGTGTATGCATGAATATACACATGCACACACATACATACACACACAGCACAAAATCCATTAAAACACAAAATCAGAGAACAGAACAGAAAAGCAAAGGGACAAGGTTCAAAGAAAAAACAAAAAAACTAGCAGCCCAAACAAAGTCCTTTGAGACAACATTTCCAAACCATATCATTTAGTTTGCTTTGTGTTGACAGTTCTGTTGCTGGGCGGGGAACCTCCCTTAAGTGTTGCGTGTACCCCCAGTGAGACTCGATTGGGGAAAACTGAAATTTCTTCTGTGAATGGCTGTCCATTGGAGAACATGTCTGTGTTGAGGGATGGGCCTCGTGTCCAGTTCCCCTCTCAGCACTGGGACCTCATCTGGCCTCGGGACTGTGCAGGCCCTGTGCGTGCTGCCGAGGTATCTGTGAGCGCCTGTGAGCATCTGCTCCGTTGTCTTAACTAGAGGGTCTTATTTCCTTGGTGTCCTCCATCCCCACCCACTTACAGTCTTCCTGCCTCCTCTTACTCACAGTTCCCTGAGACCCAAGGGAGGGGATTGGTGGAGAGGCAGGATTTTTGGAAACTGAGTAGCTGTTATGTTTGAGCATTATTCTAGTAAAGATAAGGTTATAAGGGAAGCGAGGTGATGTGGCTGCTTCTGTATTAGTGCGTGTGTGCAGGAAGAAAGCAACAAGCTCAAGAGATTTCCCCTAAAAACGTAGGCAGAGCACCAGTAGGGGTTCTAAGTGGGCATTCAGAATACATCCTGTTCTTTCTGGCTGCAGGAATAACTAAATATGACTAAGGATTCAGAAGCAAATCAAGCACCTATGGAGAACAGACACTTGGAAGGGGTTGGACTCAGGCTAGGAGTGAGTGCTTGAGCACACCCGTCCTGAGCCTGTCCCTGATCTCCCCTTCGTAATGAAGGAAGTCTCGCTTTCCTGTCTACTGACACTTTCTTTTGCTTGAAACTCTGATAGAACCACATATGAACAGTGGCCTCCAAAGGGGTGTCCCCATTTCTCATAAGCTCCAGGGTTCTCCGTCTCTTTCAGAGGGAGAGGAGCAGACTCTGAGTGGATAGAAAAAGACTTATAAGCCAAGAGAATCACAAGATTTTTTTTTTCCAGCCTATATTGGAATAAACTGATTAACACATGTGGGGTTGATCCTAAAGGTATTTGATTAAGAGTAACAGACACTAACATTGAATGGATCAGAAACTTTACTGGAGGGATGCTGGGGACAGCATACCATGGCAGGGATGGCCCGCAGCAGACCGGGATGATAGATGGAAGATCCTTGTAAAAAAGGATGGTGCCTGGGACTATGAGAAGCAGAAAACCCATCCCTCCAGGGGACCTGTCATCTGAAACAAGGGACTGCCTGCGATAGGCTGGGATGGAGACATCTCAGTAGCCCGCAGTACCTCTTTGTAAAACCAGTTGTTCCCATTTCTCCTAACCTTAGCCCTGGACAATGGCTGTGTAGATTTCATTTGTGCATGACCGTTCTTCAGTTTGCCTTGGTATACATAATTATTCTATTATATCTGACTTTCTTACTCCTTTCTCCTGCTCTGGTGAATTCTGTAAAACTAGATTTGTTCCTTGATGTAATGATTCTTAAACAATTACAAATTGAGGCATGGGGCACAGCACAGCACAGTCCTAATGGCCCAGGTGCATGCTGTGCTCTCTCATCTTGGAAACAATGTAATAAATAAACAATGGTAGTTCCACATTAATGTTTGACATGCAAAGAAAGTTTGAAGAAATTATTAGAAAATGAAATAGAGCCAACATTGGGACCCTGAGAAAGGAAAAACTATTGAAGTTATGAAATATATTTTGCACAACATTTGAGAGTGGTTCTTGGATAAGCAAGTATAGAATGCACAAAATTATATGTTAATAGAACTAAGTCAAAATACTGGGACTCTTAGGAGAGTCACTGTGTGCTGCAGGAATTATAAAAAATGAATCCACCCCGCAAACTCTCTTTCCCATTGGGCCACGCCCCTGTGGGCTCTTGTGATTCTCTCCCAGCTATTAAAAACATCTCGCTCACATGCAACTCTTTACACACTCCCACAATCATACATCTAAATAGCACCTAAGACCCGGTAAGTAAAGCATGACTATTAAGGTATTAATATCCAATCAGATTTATATAATGATAAAATCACAATTTACAACATGCCAATACAATAATTTTAGAATCAAATAATAAAGACAATATTCTAATCCAATTAATCTACTTTGTGAGAACCTTCTTGGTTGTATAACCTCGTGGGGTGTGGTTCGTCCTCATCATCTGTCTCCATGATGACATCCTTATTTCTTCTGCTCCTGACCCTTCTTCTTCCTCCTACTCTAGCTCTACCTCTCTATTCCTGTCCAATCATAGGCTTGTCACTGCCCTAATGTGATTGGACAGAGAAAATGCTACAGCATTTCACCCTTTTTGTTCAATAAAAAAAAAAAAAAAAAAAAAAAAAAAAAAAACCCTTTCTCTCAAAATATAAATTGAACACCACTATTACATACATTGTAAATTATGTGGTATAAGGTATATCTGACACCCAGTCCAGCATCTTTGTCAATAAAATTGAACACTATCTTCTATCTTAACTTAAAAGACAAAAACTTTGTACCTGGCTATGTCTTGGCTTAAATTGGATGCCATCTGAAAACCATTTTCTCAACAATAAAAAGCCTGGGCTGGCTAGGAGACTATGTAGTTTTTCAACTCTGTCAGAAATCCAAGAATGACTGAATAATAGAGAATATATGGGAAGCCTAACACAGCTTCCAAAATTTTGTCAATTGATAGAGACTGCTGGACACCTAGACAGTCTTTACTTCAAAATGTTGGTGCATCGGTCTTCAACCTTCTGGCCCGTGAATGTCTGACAGACAAGAGAAACAGGACTATTAAGGCCTTGCCTACTCTTGGCAGATTTAAGCTGTCCTAGGCCTGTAAGTGTGTCCCTTTCAGACAGTATTGTTTGTAGATGAAGAGGCAGCTTTTGCCTAGTGGCTGTCTCACCATAACTGGAGCAACGCCAGTGATGCTCAGTTTCTTCTGTGAATCTGAGAAAGGGTGCTGTCAGGAACAGACAGGTCTCTATTCAAATGAAGAAATAATATTAAATGCTACAGCAACTGTGTGCAATGTACAGAAGCAGAAAGCTAGCAGAACTGCTGAGTTAAGGGTTAACTTGATTTTTTCTGGCCATTGCCTGACAGCTTTGCTCATGTCATTTATTATTAGAGCTTCAGAAGTAAATGCAAGTAGCTGGCCTCGGAGCTCTGAGCTCTGAAGTATAATAAGTTAAAAAATTCAAATTTAAATAATAAGTTTGCAATTACTATTATTTTGGCCACAGGCCTGGGAATAGGGGAAGCTTGAAACTTTGGGAAACAATTTTAATTCTTTTATTTATTTATTTATTTATTTATTTATTTATTTTGTGTTTTCAAGACAGGGTTTCTCTGTGTAGCCTTGGCTGTCCTGGAACTCACTCTGTAGATCAGACTGGCCTTGAACTCAGAAATCTGCCTGTCTCTGCCTCCCAAGTGCTGGGATTAAAAGCATAAGCCACCACTGCATGGCTGTAATTCTTTTTTTTCTTTTGTGATATTCTTTAAAATTTATAAAATGTTGTAACAATAAAAATGAGTAATATAAAAGTTGTTTGATATGAAACAGAAATCAATTAAAGTCTTATGTAGATGCTTGTCCACAGCAATACTGAAATACATGTTTTTCTCAATATAAATTTTAAATAACTCAAAACATATTAGCTGTGTATTTTACAATAATCATCACTACTAGTTTTTTTAAAATGAACATAAAGTCTTTTTGTTTGCTTGTTTGTTTGTTTGTTTGTTTTGTTTTTAGTAGAGCTTAAAATCTTGGCTCTTACTGTGGTTCAAGTCCAAAATAAGAACAATTTTTAGACATTGGAGTTCATTGTAATAAGACTGTACTTCAATGACAGTCACATCACCAAAGGATTCTACCTCCATTGTTGCTAAGCTGAGAGTTGACAGTTCTGCTATGACAAGGAATAAGTTGTAGGCACGATTTTGAGATACCGATTTCTTGCTATGGTCAAAGCTATTTGACTTGAGTTAATGTCTTCATTCTCAGTCCAGAGAGAACAGGTTACATTCATTTAAGAAATGGTGTGTGTATTAAGATGGTCTATCCATAAAGTCATTCACCAAATGTTTCAATGAACAATGGTTCTGCTTGGAGGGTGACACAGACATTAGGTGAGGGTAAGAATCTGGTTCATTGGCTGTGATGATTTTGAAAAGCATTCTCAGAGAAAGAGTAACTTTTAAAGTCCTTTTCTTCAAAATTAATACAATAGTTACAAACATCAAGCAAAGCATTCAGTCTTATTTTGTTGTTCTCTTATAAGCTACCTCCCAAGTTAATTGTTTACATTTCTTTTGGCTGTGTAAGTAATTTTGAAATATGTAAGCTGTTGTGAAAACCACAGTATAGTGTAAAAACATCAAATAAACAATCCTACTAATAGAAAGGCTGAGATAGGAGAAGCATAGTTTCAAGACCATTATGTGGTACCCAGCAAGACACTGTCAGGAACAAATTAGCAGAAAGTGTATATGGATTGTACAATATTGGGCCTATTTCTCCAATTACCAAATAAGAAAGACCACCAGATGACAGTCAACAAATTTTCAATTCCTCATACTTTTGAATTTGAGTCAATTTAGATAAATTGGTAATATTAATTTTCATATTGAGATATTAAGAAAAAGTAATTGCTACTTCCTGTTATTTTGTTGTTGTAGGTGGAATTATGTTTGTGTGGGTTTGTTGAAAGATTATTTTCTTGCTTCTTTGAGGGCGTAGTTTTGCTCCTTATGTAGGTGTTTTCTCTCTATTATCCTTTGTAGGGCTGGATTTGTGGAAAGATACTGTGTAAATTTTGTTTTGTCATGGAATATCTTGTTTTCTCCATCTATGGTAATTGAGAGTTTTGCTGGGTATAGTAGCTTGGGCTGGCATTTGTGTTCTTGTAGGGTCTGTATGACATCTGCCCAGGATCTTCTAGCTTTCATAGTCTCTGGTGAGAAGTCTGGTGTAATTCTGATAGGCCTGCCTTTATATGTTACTTGTCTTTTTTCCCTTACTGCCTTTAAAATTCTTTCTTTGTTTAGTGCATTTGGTGTTTTTATTATTATGTGACGGGAGGAATTTCTTTTCTGGTCCAGTCTATTTGGAGTTCTGTAGGCTTCTTGTATGTTCATGGGCATCTCTTTATTTTAGGGAAGTTTTCTTCTATAATTTTGTTGAAGATATTTTTGGCCCTTTAAGTTGGAAGTCTTCACTCTCTTCTATACCTATTATCCTTAGATTTGGTCTTCTCATTGCGTCCTGGATTTCCTGGATGTTTTGGGTTAGGAGCTTTTCGCTTTTTGTATTTTCTTTGACTGTTGTGTCAATGTTTTCTATGGTATCTTATGCTCCCTAGATTCTCTCTTCTATCTCTTGTATTCTGTTGGTGATGTTTGCATCTATGACTCCTGATTTCTTCCCTAGGTTTTGGAGCTCCAGGGTTGTCTCCCTTTGTGATTTTTTTATTGTTTCTATTTCCGTTTTTAGATTCTGAAAGGTTTTGTTCATTTCCTTCACCTATTTGATTGTGTTTTCCTGAAGTTCTTTAAGAAATTTTTTGTGTTTCCTCTTGAAGGGCTTCTAGCTGTTTACCTGTGTTCTCCTGTATTTCTTTAAGGGAGTTATGTCCTTCTTAATGTCCTCTATCATCATCATGAGAAGTGCTTTTGGGTGTGAATCTTGCTTTACCAGAGTGATGGTGTGTCCAGGACTAGCTATGGTGGGAGAATTGGGTTCTGATGATGCCAAGTAACCTTGGTTTTGTTGCTTATGTTCTTATGATTGTCTCCTGCCATCTGGTTATCTTTAATGCTACCAGCCCTGGCTAAATCTGACTGGGGCCTGTCCTTCCTGTGATCCTGGTTGTGTCAGAACTCCTCAGAGTCAAGCTGTCTCTGTGATCCTATGATTCTGGGATCCTGTGATCCTGGGCTTATTAGAGTGCCTGGGAGTTCAGCTTTCTCTGGGAATTATAGGACTGCAGAGTTTGGACCCAAGGCCTGCTCAGGGCATAGGCCTCTGATCCTAGGATCCTGGGTGTGTCAGAGCGCCTGGGGGTGGAGCTTCCTCTGCGTGTTTTGGGACTGGCTGCAGAATTTGCACTCAAGGTTTGCTTAGGGCACCAGCCCAAAAAGACTGGAAGCAACCCTGCCATTGGGCTGCCAGAGTTTCTGTGGCCTGGGTCCTGCTTGTCCCAGTTACTCCAGGTGTTGGGACAGATGTTGTGTCCTCCTCACTTCTGATTGTGGGATCCTGGGCTTGCCAGAGTGCCTGGGAGTGGAGCTTCCTCTGAATGTTGTGGGACTGGCTCTGATCCTCTGATCCTGGGCCCTGGCTGTAATTCTTGATTCTTTGTGGGATGTGGTTATTCTTTTGAATTTGATTTGGCAATGATTATACAATGTCTTTTTTCTATCTGGTTTTGGAGTGTCAATAAAAAACTGGGTCAAGAAAAAGGCTTGAGGGCTGGCAAGATGGCTCAGCAGGTAAGAGCACTGACTGCTCTTTCAAAGGTCCTGAGTTCAAATCCCAGCAACTATATGGTGGCTCACAACCATCTGTAACAAGATCTGACGCCCTCTTCTGATATGTCTGAAGACAGCTACAATGTATTTATGTATAATAATAAATAAATCTTTGGGCTGGAGCAAGCAGGGACTTCAGTGAGCAGAATTGACCGGAGCAAGCAGGGCAGACCGGAGCAAGCAGAGGTCCTAAAATTCAATTTCTAACAACCACATGAAGGCTTACAACCATTTGTACAGCTACAGTGTACTCATATACATAAAATAAATAAATCTTTAAAAAAAAAAAAAGAAAAGAAAAAGGCGAGAGAACTGGTAGAGAGAGAGGTGAGAGTGAGGTGTGCATGAGAAGAGTGGAAGAGTGTGTGTGTGTGTGTGTGTGTGTGTGTGTGAGAGAGAGAGAGAGAGAGAGAGAGAGAGCAAGAATGTGAAGAATGAGTGAAGAGAGAATGTTGAGTGTGTGTGGACAGAGTGTAAAGCAAGTGGAGAGAATGTGAGAGTGTGAAGAGAAGAGTGTGAGTGAGAGGAGAGTGCATGTGGTGTGTGTGAGGTGTGTGTGTGGCTGAAAGGGGAACGCACAGAGGTGTGTAGGAATGTGGGAGTTCGAGAAAAGAAAAGAGCACAGGAGAAAAGCAGAGTGTTTAGGGGAATACAGAATGTGTGCAGCCTCAAGCAGCAAGTGAGTGAGTGAGAAAGAGAGCAGAGAGAGGGAGGGAGGAGAGAGAGAGAGAGAGAGAGAGAGAGAGAGAGAGAGAGAGAGAGAG
>JADRCD010213394.1:22347-40123 GCA_019843815.1 Montemys delectorum
GAGAGAGAGAGAGAGAGAGAGAGAGAGAGAGAGAGAGAGAGAGAGAGAATCTTTAAGCCTTGAAAAATTGCTTGTCACTCTGTACCTGAAAATTAGCCTGTGTCTGTTTATTATGCACCTTCCAGATATCCCAGCTTCCAGTTGAGAACTCCAATCCTATGTTGAGCTGGACCCTGGCAGAGGGACAGTCCACTTAATTCTGACTGTCACTTTCTGGATATTTTGGACTTAACATTTTAGATGATTATAGCATTTCTGGTCCTCCAAACTATCACACTTCGTGTCCTCTCTTTACACACTGAAGGCTGCATATATGTGCTTTCTTTGACAACTGGGGCTGGAGAATGGCTCTTCTCCACAGGACCCAGGTTCTATCCACAGCACTGCAATATGGCTTACAAGCATGGGGGGAATCCAGTGCTCTCTTCTGGCCTCTGAGGCACTGCACACATGTGCTGCACAGACATTCAGGCAAAACACCATGCACAGAAAGTAACTAAAAATAGCATAAAGTAGCTGAATGCTTTGTTTAACATTTGTAGCTCTTGTATCAAGTTTGAAGAAGAAGACTTTACAAGTTACTCTTTCTTTGAGATGAATGCTTTTCAAAATCATCACAGCCAATGAACCAGATTCTTACCCTCACCTAATGTCTGTGACACCCTCCAAGCAGAACCATTGTTCATTGAAACAGTTGGTGAATGACTTTATGGATAGACTATCTTAATACACACACCATTTCCTAAATGAATGTAACCTGTGCTCTATGGCCTGAGAATAAAGTCACTCACTCAAGTCAAACAGTTTTGACCATAGCAGGAAGTCTGTATCCAAAAATTGTGCCTACAATTCATTCCTTGGTGCAGCAGAACTGTCAACTCTCAGCTTAGCTACAATGGAGGTAAAATCCTTTGGTGATTTGAGAGTCATTGAAGTACAGTCTTATTACAATGAACTCCAATGTCTAAAAATTGTTCTTATTTTGGGCTTGTACCACAGAAAGAGCCAAGATTTTAAAATCTACTAAATACAAAACAAACAAACAAACAAACAAAAAGACTTTATATATTGTCTTAGTCAGGGTTTCTATTCCTGCACAAACATCATGACCAAGAAGCAAGTTGGGGAGGAAAGGGTTTATTCAGCTTACTTCCACATGGCTGTTGATCACAAGAGGAAGTCAGGACTGGAACTCAAGCAGGTCAGGAAGCAGGAGCTGACACAGAGGCCATGGAGGGATGTTCCTTACTGGCTTGCTTCTCCTGACTTGCTCAGCCTGCTCTCTTATAGAACTCAAGACTTCCAGCCCAGGGATGGCACCACCCACAAGGGGCCCTACCCCTCTTGATCACTAATTGAGAAAATGCCCCACAGCTGGATCTCATGGAGGCACTTCCCCAACTGAAACTCCCTTCTCTGTGATAACTGCAGCCTGTGTCAAGTTGACACACAAAACTAGCCAGTACATATATTTATGTTCATTTAAGAAAATACTAGTAGTGATGTATTATTTTGAAATATACAGTTAATATGTTTGGAGTTATTTAAAATTTATACTGAGAAAAACATATGTATTTTCAGTATTGCTGTAGACAAGCATCTACATAACACTGTTAAATTGATTGTTTTATATCAAACAACTTTTATAATACTTATTTTTATTGTTATAATATTTTATAAATTTTAAGGAATATGACAAAAAAGATATTGTAGGTATTGAAGAGGGGGTCTCTGGGAGGAGTTGGGGTACAAAAGGGAAACAAGAATGTGATTTAATTCTATTTACTTAAAATATGTTTTTAAATGTTAACAAATTCAGACAAATTGAATTCATGTAACTTTTCTCATCATAATGCAATAAAAGTTAAAAAAAAACTAAATAATATATCAAAATGATTAAATTATTGAGTGAATAAAACCCTTAGCTAGAGGGTAAACAGGGAAGGGAAAGACAGATTAGACACAGATTCCAAGGTCACAGGATCAAAGCCAGGGGTGATCAAAACAGGAAAAATTAAAAGTATTATTAATATTAAAAGTATTTAACCTGTTGTATAGGCAAAGTTAAGCTTTAAGCATCCCCAGGGTTAGAAGAGCATCCAGTAGCAATGTGAATATAAAGCACCTTAGGAAGTTAGTGGTCCACCTGAGAAGCCTGAGAAGTTCCCCTTCCCTCCAAACGTGTGTTCCTGTAACCTCCCCAAGGAAAGCAATATAGCAAAACCACATCACATAACAAAACAACACTAACTAAACCAATCAATCAGAAATCAATGTGCAAGAATTGACTTTAGGGAATGCTCTAGAATTTCCAAGGAAATTCTTGGTTAACATTCACTCTAAAAGTAATAAGAGAGACACAGCAGCAAGACAGCAACTTTTATATGTAATTTGCATGCGCATGCATTGTGTGTGTGTGTGTATGTGTGTGTGTGTATGTGTGTGTGTGTGTGTATGTGTGTGTGTGTACACCGTGGCATAGATGTGGAAGTCAGAGAACCACTCTCAGGGGTGGGTTCTCCCTTCTTCCACTGTGGGAGGCTTGTGGGACAAGCACTTCCACCTGCTAAGCCTCAGACTCATTCTGTAAACACACTCAGATGTGTTAAGAGGACGGGTGCCCTTCGATGGCAGTGAGGTAGTCATGTGAGTCCCAAAACAAATACAATTGGTTGGCTGTCTGCCCCCACCATCTGGATTCTCTATTTTAAGAGGTCATAAAACAGCTCATTCTTACAAAATACCTTGAAACAGGAAGTACATTTCAAAGAACTTCAAATCTCATTGCTCTGTGAGGACCATGCACTCGCCACACCCACGATAACAATATCAATAACAATAGTACAAATTTAGGGTTGTTTTCCAAGTTCTTAGTAAATGTGGTGTACATGCGTACAGTTTCCTGAGCAATCCCAGTAGTGCATCCCTAGAGCACCCACTATTTACCTAAGGAAAAGAAAATACATTCTCTGAAATAGCATGCGCTACCAGCCAAGGTCTAGAACTGGAAAATGTAAACTTTTAACTAAAGGGAGTCTCTGCAAATGTGTGGGCTGGATATACTACAGTATCACAGGTCGGGCAGGCTGTCTGTCTGTATCTTTCTCTCTGAGACAGTAAGAGACAGACAGACAAACAGACAAACAGACAGACTGACTGACCTAGGCACCTAGTCTTGAAAAGGGGAAGTGAGGCAGCAGTTACTGGAACCCAGCAGCACAGTAAGCCAAATGGGGAAGGTCATTTGACAGAGCTCTGGGCTCTGGGCAAGACAGCCAGCAATGCCCCTCGGAGGGAGAGCCTAGAGAATAAATACTCTAGATCAGCCTTCTCTAGTCCTCTGATCTGCCCCACCGGCTGACCCCATGAGCTCGACAAGGAGCACACTGTCAAGTTCCATATACATCAGCCATGTGTATGTAAGAATTGACCTTAGCGAACACTCTAGAATTTTTCAAGGAAATACGTGATTAACATTCACTCTAAAAATAATGAAAGAGATGTAGTGGGACAGTGACTTTCATGTGTAGTTTGCTTTGTGCTCTGTGTGTGTGTGTGTGTGTGTGTGTGTGTGTGTGTGTGTGTGTGTGTGAAAGTCACAGGCTATCATCTTCCAGAGGCTGAGGAAGGTTTAAGTAAACACTCTCACAGTTGCCTAGAAGAATATCATGCAGCCATTAAAACTGATCATTAGGAAAACTAGCCAGCAGCATATGTGCTAGCTTAAGAGTTATAACAGATTTGGTTTTTCTTGTTTTTTTGTTTTTTGTTTTTTTTCCAGACAGGGTTTCTCTGTGTAGTCCTGGCTGTCTTGGAACTCACTCTGTAGACCAGGCTGGCCTCAAATTCAGAAATCCGCCTGCCTCTGCCTCCCAAGTGCTGGGATTAAAGGCCTGCACCACCACTGCCCAGGCCCATAACATATTTTTTTTAAAGTATAGAAAATTACATGTAATATAATAAAGTATACCTTCATAAATAGACAAAGATTAAAGAAGTAACAAAACTAAATACATTTGTGATTAAGTGAGATCAGTCTAAATTGCTCCTCAAATCTTCAAACTCTTCTAAATCCTATTTTCACTTCACTTATAGATAACACTAAAAAGAAAGAATCAATACACTTTTTTAAAAATGTCATTGTAGTGGTTAGAGAGATGGCCCAGTGGTTAAGAGCACTTCCTGCCCTTCCAGAGGACCCAAATTCAGCTTCCAGCACCTGCTTCTCACAGCTGCCTGTAACTCTAGCTCTAATAGATCAGCCCCCTCCTGAACTCATATATACACAGACATGCCCATATATATAAAAATTTAAACATTAAAGGAATTTTTTAAATTGCCTTTTGTATATGCAGAGATAAACTAATCCTGGGGTGCCCAGACCCGGTGGCTATGTATATAATAGAACTCCTGCACCTAGCACTCAAGGGACATCATGGAAGTAGAGGAGAGAGAAACCAGAGAACAGGAAAGTCTGTTGTGGGATTGTGCCTCGTAGAAATGCCTGGGAAGCTACACTCATGATACGTCAACTACATGGCTGCCTAAACAAGACTCAGACAAGGACAACAGCAAGCAGGCTTGCTAATACGGAAGGGGAAAATCGTAAAGGTCACCAGTCCGAGGCAAAGGACTACAGGCAACTGAAGACCACAAAGAGGACCAGGATCCTCTCCCAGGGACGAGCCACCTAATTGATTTCCTAATACAATCTGGTCAACTTTGAAATCATATAAAGCACAAGTGACACTTAACAGATGCAGCAAGTTGTGCTTATATATTTATGTACATATGTCAATAACAGTAGTAGTCAAAGAAAAAGAAGCCATTTATTTGAGAACGAGTGGGAGCCATGAGAAGGATTGGAGGTAGGAGCCATGGAAGGGGTTAGATGGCAGGAAGGGAGGAATAGAAGTAATATTATATTTGAATTACATTTTTAAAAGTTACCATCATTTACTTTTTAGCCAATTACATTAAGGTCATAAAAAGTAAGACTAGTGAGTGTCATTGTATCCTCAGAGTCAATCACACACAAAGCACCTATCTCACACAAGGTGCTGTGGACATGGGAAGATCCTGTTTTCTCTTTGTCTTAAAGGAGTCCAAGGAAGGAAATAAAATGTGTGCTCCAGTCCTCATAGTTCAAAAATGAAAACATGTAAGCTATTCTTGAATGGGAGAGAGAGAGACAGAGAGACAGGGAAGGAGGGAGGGAAAGAGGGAGGGAGAGAGAGAGAGAAAGAGAGAGAGAGAATGAGCACTTCATTTCTGTGTCGAAAGAAAGGACAACTAGAGGAAAATTGAAAAGAATGTGTCTCCTAGTATAGGTAATAATTAAACCATGGACAAGCTTTTTTCAGGAAGATTTGAAGTTCCAGAAATGAGGCCTTGTGGGTAGAGGGGAATCTCTGTAAGATACATGAGGATCAGTAAGCACTTTGACTGTGTTGAAGCCTGTGTAAGAGCTCCTGGGACACAAAGCCCATGCAATGTACCTAGGTTGGAAGCTTCTTTAGGGATGGGACTAGGAGAAATCTGCTGCTGCAAAATGAGCTGATGATGTCGGAAGACCCTGTTGCTTTTGTAGCGGGGATAGCAGCTGGTACATGGGGATTCACACTGACACATATTTATCAAGTATCCGTGGCACACTGCACATAGTAGTGCCTGATAAAGGAAGGCAGGAGACACCATTCTGCTACTGCTCATTCTTTAGATAGGTTAATGCTTAGGGAGGGCAGCTGGTGGATTTAAAGACTTAGCTAAGCTAGAGTTTGACTCGTAGGCCCCCTGAACCTGGACTTCCCCTACACGTGTCTCTGAAACACTCAGTGTGAAATTAATCCGTGAGTAGACAAAATACCACTGGGCACACGCAACTGTCAAAAGTCCACCTTGATGTCCCATCCAGCAGGTAACCAGGGTACATTAATAACCAGGGCAGTAATAAATATGGAGTTGATGTTCTTGTTCACTTCCTTCTAAACAAAGCAGGAATCCTTTTTTGGGGGGGTGGGGATTCGAGACAGGGTTCCTCTGTGTAGCCCTGGATGTTCTGGAACTCACTCTGTAGACCAGGCTGGCCTCGAACTCAGAAATCTGCCTGCCTCTGCCTCCCAAGTGCTGGGATTAAAGGCGTGTGCCACCACTGCCGGCTTCCTTAACCAAATTGCCCACCCTCTCTGGGCTCTGGGCTCCTTGCCCATGGAGGTATTAATAATGCCCTTTTCTGAGGCTTTTGAGAGGATTCAATCCAATGGTGTGTATAAAATGCTTAACAGTATTGGGCATATAATAAGTATTTGGCAATTGTTAGATAGTAACATGATCAATCATAGAGAGGGACAGTTATCACAATGAGAGGCACTAACTTATATTCTCCTATCAGGATTTTAGGATACTGGATCTAGATGGCCCTTTCTCTAGAAAACAGCTTAGTGAGGGCCAAGATGGCAGCACTTTGTCAGAATCCATTATGCCACTGTGTTCCCAGTAAAGCATACAAAGCTCTCAACACTGGTTGTCAATCGGGATTTGGCTTGCCAATCACACACCTGAGAGGTGAGGCCCAGCATAATTAAGTTTGCACACCAGTGTAGAGCGCTGTTGCCGTGCCTTAAAGATGGCACTGGCCGAGCTGAAGCCATTGGAGTAAACAAGTCCTTATTTGGACCCAGGGGGTTGCCTACCAGTGGCCTGATTCTATGTCAATGCCTAGTAGCCTATGACTGTGTGAAGCGTGGTATGGGCTCATGGGCGGTCCTACGAAAGGTATATAGTCAGACTCCTGGTGGGGCCACTCGGCCACTCTGCTGTAACCGTTAAGTAAGACATTCCTGAGTAAACTGTTGCTGGAAGGACGTGGTGTGCTGGTCCTTCTTCCCTGTCGGTCAGGGTCGTCGGCGCCGCACACACCAGGAAAGACTTTTCTCTCTGTCTTGCTGTCTGGCACTGAGAAGGTCTGCTTCCCCAACAAGAATCTTAGGCTAAGGTGTGAAATCAGTGAGAGAGCCACCTTGCTGCAGCAAAGAGTATCTAAATGCACCTCAGAGATTTCAAATAAACGATTACATTCTTGTGCTTCAAAGGCATTCTGTTTTGCATGGGCAGATGGTGATAAAAAAAGATGCATAATTCAAATCTTAATTTCACAACCATTTGGTCCCATTGACTCCGAATTCTGCTCAGTCTAAACACCAGGTAAAGAGCTTGCTTCAGGCCCACTAACCTACAGGGGTCACAGTAGCTAATGCGCACATTTGGATAGCCTGAAGGTTAGTTAATTCACTGAGCTCCATGGCTCCAGCTTAAGTTAGCACTTTTAAGTATTCTGAGCACTCTGCCCCCAAACACTAACCTGAAAGGACTTCCAGAATGCCCACCATCAAATGCCCTAACAATGGAATCACCACATTACAGCTCTAGAAACCAAGCAACACAAACGCTCAGTGTAAAAATCACACAGAAAGCTAGGGAAGAAGGCTTAGCTTGGGGGACTGGCCATTTCTCATCTGAAATGTCTGAAGAAGTAATTCACTGGCATGGTGATTTTTTTTTTTTTTTAAGGTGATACTACTGAGAAATACCGTTTTGTTTGAAAAGATGTAGTTGAAAGAGAAGACACCAATAAACAGTGACATCACAGGTTACAACAAATGCCTTGTGACTCAGACTTTAAAAAAAGAAAAGTAGAAACAAATACCACCGTTGTGTACTTAATGTGTGCTTAAATGCTTCCTGTTAACTAGAACTTCAGAGGCTGCCAGGATTCTAGGATGCTGTAAAACCCATCAGTTATGACTTTGTTTACGGAAAAACCCTGTCTGCAGCTTCCAAGTCCCCGGAGGAAATGATGGATATAAATAACTCTATTGGCAATCCATGTTTGTAACTTAGTCTCCCTGCAGAAAGCAGGGGGTGGGGGTGGGGTAGGGAACTGATTCCTTTTGTTCTCTCCCTGGAAGCCAGGAGGGGCCTCAGGCCCTCACTGGGGTCCAGGGTACCAGGAGTGAATCTAAAGTGCCATTGTGGTTGTGCTTGTTCAGGGAGTCTTGAGACAGAAGGGGAGGCTGTCAGTCCTGCAAGCTCCTGATCAGAGCCCTGGGTCATCATCCAAAGCATTCAAAAAGTGCAAATGGCAGGTTCTGCAAGATTCTCACTTTGAGTCCAGAAGCCTCTTGAGGATTTCCCATCAGATCATCTCAACTCTCAAGACCACAGGTTCAGATCTGGGAAGAGACCACAAACAGGAAAAATAAATAAATCACTGGTTAGAACATATATGACTTCTCAAAGTAGACTGGAGAGAGAAATCACCTTAAAATAATAGTAATCTATGTATTGGTACCAGCATGGTTCAAAGCCTTTCATGATACACTCTCTGCCATTTGCCCAGTCTAAGTTTCTCTCCAGCACTACTTTAGGACCCCTCCCCAACACCCCCTCTATGGACCACAGACAGCTATACTATAACGAAACACTTCACAGGGTGTCAGATGATGCCCTGCCGGAGTTACAGGCAGTAGTGAGAGAGACAATGGGACTTGAACTTGGGTCCTCTGCAAGAACTGCAAGCCCTCTTCACCACAGAGCTATCTCCAGGCCCTTTACTTCTGTTTTTAAAGGCTCTGGCAGTTCCAACAAGCTCACTTACTCTAGGACTACTCCTAAGGTACTTCATAGCCAAGATGGCAGCTCCTCATCTCCTGGTTCATTTGTCATATCTGTCTGGATGGGCTACAGGGCCCATGGCTACAGGGCACATGCTAGTCTAGATGTTGCCATGTGCCTTACAGATGTAATTAACATGTAGTATCAGGTAAATTCTACATAGCTTATATTCCAAACTATAGCTTCCTTTTTTTTTTTTTTTTTCTTTTTTTTGGTTTTTTTAGAAGGGGTTTCTCTGTGTAGCCCTGGCTGTCCTGGAACTCACTCTGTAGACCAGGCTGGCTTCAAACTCAGAAATCCACTTGCCTCTGCCTCCCAAGTGCTGGGGTTAAAGGCGTGCGCCACCATGCCCAGTGTATAGCTTCCTTTCTAATCAGGTGAGTCCTCGAGGAGAAACTCGGTTCCGAGAGATGAAAAACTCTGCCTAGAGGTTGTAATATGGAAACTCTGCCTCCATTTCCAGCCTGCTGGCCTACTTTACAAAGCTCAGCCTCACTCTTCCAACAATCATGGGCACCCATTCTTTAAAATGAATCTACCTGTCTCTTTCCCTCTGTCTCTTTCCCCTCCCCCACTCGAGACTCTGTTTCTCTGGAAAGACCCTGGCCCCAGGACAACAGGCACCAGGTTTCCCAGCTTTCTCATTTCTCTGCCAGTTCCTTCATTGTCAGAACGTCAGATAAGGACAGCTCAGACATTTCTGATAATATGGATAAATGATCGTGTTGACTCAACAAAGACGTTCTCATACCGCAGGTCACGTGGGCATACGAGAGGATAAGATATTCACGAGATTGGGTCGTTATGTGCTCTTTGAGTTCTCAAACATGTGTCTACCCTAAATGATCCATGCCTTGAAGCTTGCTGTTGGAAGTTTGTTTACTTCTAGGCAAGAAGCTATACATAGGTTCCCAGTGTGTGACTTGGCTAATCTGGCAATCTTTTTATCTGGCATTTAATAACTAGCAGACAGTCCATAAACACCTCCATTTTGGTCTTCTTGGCAGTGGTGAGTTAGAGCTGAGTTGGCAGGTTGCTCACTCCCTACCTGGTTACCTCAGGCCTCCTCCCCACCTTTCATCGCATGCTTGCTGGAGATCTGAGTTTGTCACCTCTGCTCTCAGGCCTCTCCCATGTCTTCCCTGCCCTGAGTACTCGGAGTCTCACTGAAGAAAGATGCTGAGCCTAGAGGACCTACACAAGCAGGTGCCTCTGGGTCAGGGATATCATTTTATAGGAGTTGGGATTTTCGTTTCTGAAGAAATGGGTATTTTAATCAGGCTCGCCAAGGCACATGAGAAACTTTACTGAGTCAAGAAAATCTAATTGCTGACTCAGAGCTCAGTTGTAATCAGATTTCCATGTGGAACTTCCCAAGTTTGTCCCATGGCTCTGTACCCAGGCTGTGGGGCTATAGTAATTGCTTTCAGATCAATTGTTGGAAAAGGCTGAGAGCCCATGTTAACTCTTTTCAATGAAGTTTTATACTGATGATTGCATCTCTTACAAATGAGACAAAGGCTTCCTGGGGTTGTTTTTGATGTGTTTATAAAAAGATCGAGAGGCCGGATATGTTCTACGGAGGTGTAGTAAGGTGTGGGGGAAAGAGGTGCCTCTGCGGGCCCATGTTGAGACATCCCTTCCCCCCCGAGGGAACAGGCACAGGACGGTGTAGTATAGAATAGAGTTTATTCAGGGCATAGGGAGGGGAATTAAAAGGGTAGTAGAGGCAGAGAAAGGCAGAGAGAGAGAGAGAGAGAGAGAGAGAGAGAGAGAGAGAGAGAGAGAAGAGAAGTAGAGGAATAGGGTCTGGCCATGAGCATGTGAGGGGCAGGGGAGGGACAAAAGGACAGAACAAGAGCAAGAGAGTAAGAGCAAGACAGAAGCATGAGAGAGGGGAGGGGCAAGCAGCCCCTTTTATAATAAGTCAGGCATACCTGCTGTTGCCAGGTAATTGTGGGGCGGAGCATAGACCAGGTAACTGTGGGGCACAGCTTAGACAGGATGCTAACAGTTTTCACAACTGGTGGGTTTGGAATTGTAGTGCTATACACAGCAGCTTGAATATGCCAAGTTTCTGACACAAAGGTATTTCAAAGTCTTCTGATTGTCCTGTATCATTTTGGCCAACTCAAGTTCCACACCACATGATTGCTAAACCATAAAAGAAGTGGCTTTTACCAAGAAAGCTAAACATCCCATTTGTTCCACACAACCCAAGTGTGGCCATTCACTACAAGGTTTACATCAGGCAAGGAAAAATGATCAGGGTGAGGTAAGAGTAAAACCTGGTTCAGGCTGATTTTATTGTAATGGGTGATGAACCAGGATGCCTAGAGTCTGTCGTGGGTCATTTTACTTTAGCCATATTTAAGCACAGCACATTTTCTTATTTTTTAAAAAAGTATTCAGATAACAATTAACTCGGTCCCAAGTGTATAATAATTTAAGACAGGCTTACATTGAGATTCTTTACAAAGCACATCTGGCTTCTTTCACAGGAATGGGTACTATTGACTCAGAGATAGTGCCCAAGATTTAGGTTCTAGGAAGAATAACCGAGATAAACAGAAGGCCTGTGGGTGTCAGCATTGGCCTGATCATAAGATAACACAGGCGTCACTTAAGCTGTTGTGAAGCACAAGTGACATCACTCATAAGGATGGGTTTTACGGTCTAAAAGTAACGCTCAAGGTTTGAAGGGGGAAAGGATACTGTTTGGAATAAGTCAAGTCTGGGAAACATGGGCGGAGCCTGTCTCATCAGACAGCAAAGGATCACCATCATTCCTGGCTGTCCAGGAAGAGCATCTCTGTACACCTCATTCCATCAAAGAGGTAAGCTGCGTGTTTAACTTTCCTGGCTTCTCCAGTGCTTCTCTGTGTGCACAAGGCCTTTCTTCGCTCTACACCCCAAGCCTATGTGGTCCCAGAAGCACTGATCCGAAGCCCTACGCCTTCCACTCAACCAGCCTGCAGGAGCATAGCACTCTCTCTTCTGACAACCACAGCACATCCTGTCTCTTTCACTGGTTCTCGTTGTGAGCCTGCCAACCCCATCAAAAGACTTCATTACCCCTGTTAGCATCACCGAGTGCCTGCACCTGTAAATAGGCAGGACCACAGATCTGTTACCATGGCAATGCCCCCCCCCCACATTCCCAAGAACCCCTAGGGCTACCCAATTTCACCTGGGCAGTACATACGTCATCACGCAGATATAAAGGAGAAACCCTCCTCTCTCCGCCCTTTTTGCTCTCTCTCCCCCTCTCTCTTTCCGCGCTACTGCCCCCTCTCCTTCTCTTAATTAAACCTCTTACATGGAACTGTTTGGTCCCAGAGTGTGGTGCTTTTTGACGAGAACAAATCGGCCGTTCCTAACAACCCCTGCTTCATTGCTGCCAGTCCATAGCCCGTAATGTATTTCTTTTTTGCATAATTTTAAAATTTATGCTTTTCTTACATATTACATCGCAACCACACAACCTACCCTCCCTCCTCCCACCCCCATCCTCCAATCCGCTCTTCCTCCATTTCCCTTCAGAAAAGGGCAGGCTTCTAAGGGATATTAACCAAACATGGCATATCAATTTACAGTGAGACTAGGCACCTCCCCACCTATTAGGCGTGGACCAGGCAACCCAATAGGAGGAAAAGGGTCCCCAAAGCAGGCAAATGAGTAAGAGACAGCCCTGCTCCCACTGTTAGGAGTCCCACAAGAAGAACAAGCTACACAACCATAACATATATGCAGAGGGTCTGTGTCAGAGCCATGCAGGCTCCCTGGTTGTCAGTGCAGCCTCTGTGAGCCTCTATGACCCAGGCTAGTTGACTCTGTGGTTTTCTTGTGGTGTCCTTGACCCCTGTGGCTCCTACAATCGTTCCTCCCTGCTTTCTGCAGGATACCCTAAGCGCCCCCTGATGTCTGGCTCTGGGTCTTTGCATCTGTTCTCATCAGTTGCTGCATGAAGCCTCTCTGATGATGATTAGTATGGAGTATTCGAAAACCTCCAACTTAACAAATGGGGTATGTAGGAAGAATATATTTTTTAAAGATCAGAAATTTTTTTTGGCTTTGTAATAAACAGGCTTTTAACAAACAGTTTATTGATTTGTGTGTGTGTGTGTGTGTGTGTGTGTGTGTGTATCATGTATCCCAACCCCATTCATCTCCCTATCCCTTAGTAACTACCTCTGCCCTTGCAACCTTCACCCCAGAATAAAATAAAGGAGAATAAAGTAAAATAAAGTACCAAACGAAACAAAACAAAAACAACAGAAAAAAAAACTTTGTCGTGGAAGCTGTAGTGTCTCACAGTGTGTTCCACAGTATACCCTTCTTGTCCACACTCTTTACTTGCAAATGAACATTGCAATGAGTCATCGGTCTGCGTCAAGGCCTCTGGCTCCTGCTGCTTTATCAATACTGGATCCTCACAGGGACTCCTTTTGGATATCCTGTTGCTGTCCTGTGCCGTGAAGACCCCGGTGGCTTTGGATTTGTAGGAGCATCCCTTTCACGTGCTCTGGCAGTTCGTAGTTGGGGTCAAGCCAACCCAAAACCCTAAATCTGGGCCTAGGTGGTGGCTGAGTTGGTCTAGCACTTCCTGGCTAGCTCACCCACTGCTTCAGCTGGCAAGGCTCAGGACATGCTCTCTGGGTACTGGAGGTAGTGAGAAGTAGAGCCAGGTCTCCTGCTCTCATGATTTGGGGGCCAGCCCTCCTACCTATGGTAGGAGGTAAGGGGCCGGGTGGGGGCATTTCTCTTTCACCCATGCCGCCCCATGTCAGATACATGGTGGGGCCCAGTTTGCCCACTCCCTCGTTACCAGGATA
Organism: Montemys delectorum; assembly: GCA_019843815.1. NCBI lineage: Eukaryota > Metazoa > Chordata > Mammalia > Rodentia > Muridae > Montemys > Montemys delectorum. The sequence goes on from JADRCD010213394.1 coordinate 35,856, forward strand.
ATCTCTACTCTGCTGCCCAGGTGAGGTACAGGGCCCACTCTCCTGCCTGAGGGCTGCAGCTGGTGAGGGGCAGGACCATCTCTGGCCGTCCTGCCACCATGGCTAGCTCTCTTGAACCCATGCCACTAGAGCCAGCTCTCCCAAGCTGCCTAGGATGGGGGTGTGGTTGCCGGCAAGGGGTGGGGCCAGCTCAGCTTAGTGCTGGAACATCAACTTGGCCGCAGGCAGCCCAGACCAGGAACATTTGCAGGGCCTTTTATTGGTAACATTGGCCTCAGACAATCAACACAGACCTTGGCTGGGATAGGACCACAGACCCAGACATGACTCCCAGCAGCAGTGTAGGCCTGGATACCACCATGGGCACAGAGGTGTAGCACTCAGCCATCCATAGGGTCTCTGGTGACACAATGGGGTTTGTTTGTTTAATTTACTTATTCATTTTATGTATATGAGTACACTGTTGCTGTCTTCAGACACACCAGAAGAGGGCATCGGATTCTATTACAGATGGTCCTGAGCCACCATGTGGTTGCTGGGAATTGAACTCAGGACCTCTGGAAGAGCGGTCAGTGCTCTTAACCACTGAGTCATCTCTGTAGCCCCACAATGTATTCCTTAAACACTGTTGGTTGCAAAACCATCAGTCAATTGTACTGCAGCTGAGTATGTGAGTACACTGTCACTGTCTTCAGACACACCAGAAGAGGGCATCAGATCCCATTATGGATGGTTGTGAGCTACCATGGTGGTTGCTGGGAATTGGACTCAGGACCTCTGGAAGGAAGAGCAGTCAGTGCTCTTAACTGCAGAGCCTTCTCTTCAGCCCAGTAAGTCCTTGTTTTCTTAATTAGTGATTGATGGGGAAGGGCCCAACCCATTGTGGGCGTTGCTATCCCCAGGCTGGTGGCCTTTGGTTCTATAAGAAAGGAGGCTGAGCAAGCCATTGGGAGTGGGCCAGTAAGCAGCACCCCTCCATGGTCTCTCTATCAGCTTCTGCCTCCAGGTTCCTGCTCTCTTGACTTCCTCTGATGATGAACAGTGGTATGGAAGTATATAACTGTATAAACCCTTTCCTCCCCAACTTGCTTTTTGGTCATGGGGTTTTTACTGAAGCAATAGTAATCCTAAGTATGACAAGATAAAAAGTCGACAGTGCACTGTTAAAGTCAAACCACTAACATCACATTGTTCCATCTCGCACCTGCCCACAGATATGACAGAGAATGGTATATCCTTTCACCTGGCAACAAGTACCACAGAGTTCCCCGGCAGCTAGTTCCACACAACAATCTATCCAGAGCCTCAAACAGAACCAGAGACAGGGTTGCGGAGCTGTGCAAAGAGAGAGCACGTGTGTACCCACCCAGGCCAGCCATATTGTGTGCTTCTCAAAAATGCCTTTCAGGGAAAGCATCCATACAGAGTATGGACCTGGGACCTTCGCTGGGTTAGGAGATCCTGGTGATAGAACATTGCTAAAATTATATAGGACAAAATATACTTAAACTGAGGGCTTTAAAATAGGATATGACAATATATATATTTTATAATATATGAAATAAGGATATCTGTCAAAAAAAGTAAGTGTCTTAGTCAGGGTTTCTATTCCTGCACAAACATCATGACCATGAAGCAAGTTGGGGAGGAAAGGGTTTATTCAGCTTACTTCCACATGGCTGTTCATCACCAAAGGAAGTCAGGACTGGAACTCAAACAGGTCAGGAGGCAGGAGCTGATGCAGAGACCATAGAGAGATGTTCTTTGCTGGCTTGCTTCTCCTGGCTTGTTCAGCCTGCTCTCTTATAGAACCCAAGACTTCCAGCTCAGGGATGGCACCTACCCCCTTGATCACTAATTGAGAAAATGCCCCACAGCTGGATCTCATGGAGGCACTTCCCCAACTGAAGCTCCCTTCTCTGTGATAACTCCAGCCTGTGTCAAGTTGACACACAAAACCAGCCAATACAGTGAGACTGGGTTTCCCAGGGTCTTTTATGTTCGAAGGCTCAGAATTAGATGCTTTAAGCTCCCCTCAGAAGTACAGGTCAGGGATAGAAACAATTGTATCTATCTAGCCAGACTAGGTTGAGGGGTTCTGAGGAAGTCCCTGGAGTCCCTAGAACCTACCCTACTTCCTACCTATCATGCATATCAGATATTTACATTACAATTCATAACAGGAACAAAAGTACAGTCATGAAGTAGCAATGAAAATAATTAATGGTTGGGGGGGGGGGTCACCACAATGTGAGGAACTGTATTCCAGGGTCTCAGCCTTGGGAAGGTTGGGTATCACTGCTCTAGAATCACCTACATTCCTTATGACTCCATTACTATTATTTTCTCTATGAGTAGAAAAATCAGCCTGAGGTAAGCTTAGCTGGCAATAAATAACCCAGGGCAGACATTTAAAAGACATCCACACAGACTTTTTGTTGCTATCTGAAAAAGAAATGTCCCTTACAGGCTCCCGTGTTTGAATACTTGGTCCCCAGCTGCTGCTGTTGGGGAAGTTGTGAAACCTTTATGAGGTGGGAGTTAGCTGAAGGAAGTAGGTCACTGGAGTTTGGCCTTGAGGTTAATAGCTTGTCTCTACTTCCTGTTTCTCAGGACCTTCCGGCCCGATGGAGGTGTGAGCCAGCCGTTGCTGCGCATGCTCATACTGCCATGCCAGCCCCTCCAACCATGATCTAAGCTGCGCCTTGTCTGGTGTTTGGGAACTGCGTTGAGAAAAAGCAACCAGTACACTCTTTTCTTTTCTGCCATTGCTCTATAAACAATACAGTGTCACTGCTATTTACAAAGGAAGCATCTATAAGAGGGATTCGCAGTAATCGGAACGATTTCAAGCCCACGAGCAGCTGTATATAGGTTATCTGCAAACACTGGGCCATTTTACCTGAGGGACACAAGGACTCCCTAATCTAAGTGAGACAAGAACCAATCCCCATTGAGATTGGGAGAGAAAGATATGCAAGATGTGCTCGCTCACGGTGCTGCTCACTTCTCTTGTTGTGGTGGGGGAATTCGCTGTCTGTAAAACAAAACTCCCACGAGTGTCTAGCTTCAGAATTACTCCTCCCTTTTCACTTTAAAAATACCTTTAATAACTGAGTGTTTCATACAAGCATATGATTGATTTGGATTGTATTCATCTTCTCATACTCCCCTCCCCCAGAGCCGCACCCCGGGCCAAGGACAACCCCTATACCTCCAAATCCTCCCACCTCTGTGTCTTTGGGGGCTGCCCATTTATTCATTGAGATGGAGCCATTCACCCGAGCATGGCCAACCTACCAGGGACCATACTCTTAACTGATTCTCCCTCCCTCAGAAGAAGACATCAACTGTCAATAACTTCTCAGCTGAGTACGGGGCTCACAAGCCCCTCCCTGAACTGCGTTGGAATGTTGTGAAGGCAGCATCTAGTTGAGGTCTTATACAGGTCTCCAGAGCCGCTGTAAACTCATGAGTGCAGTGGTCCCATAAGTGTCCAGAAGACACTATTCTAGTCCTGTCCTTCCCAACCTCTGCCTCTTACAATCTGTTTCTTCCTCCTTGATGGCCCCTGTACTGGTTGGCTTTATGTCAGCTTGACACAAGCTAGAGACATTGCAGAGGAAGGAGCCTCAAATGAGGAAATGCCTCTATAGTATTACGGTTTGGGTTTTTTTGCTATGCTAAATCCTGGTTACTTCCAGAGACCACATGTAGACCCGGGTGATGCTATGTGACCTTGACCCCTAAGTTATCCTTAGTTGGTGAGTGCTGACAGCCAGTAGCTGGGTAGAAGAGGAAAAGGCAGGGTTGTAGGGTTCCCAGGCTTGGGTCAGAGGAGAACCACTATGAGGTGGGAAGAGAAGAAGTTGGACAGAGGAGAAGCCCCCACAGTGTAAGAGTCTTAAAATAATGGCCACGTGGGTTGGCTAATTGGAGTCAAGAGCAGCCCAGATGAAACATGGCAAATTATTTAATGAGGTTATTGGCTAGGAAATAGGCATAATAGCATAGAGGATAAATATCTGCCCAGCTCTTGTGCATTAAGGCTTATTGTAAATATAAAGTTTATGAGTGTCTTTTATCTGGGAACTAAGTGGTCAAAGGTGGAGTAGAAACCCTGGATTGAGATTAAATATTTTCTACAACACCATGAGATCCAGCTGTAGGGCATTTTCTTTTTCTTTCTTTCTTTCTTTTCTTTTCTTTTCTTTCTTTCTTTTTTTTTTTTTTTTTTTTTTTTTTTTTTTTTTTTTTTTTTTTTTTTG
>JADRCD010213394.1:40223-79151 GCA_019843815.1 Montemys delectorum
TAGTCCTGGCTGTCCTGGAACTCACTCTGTAGACCAGGCTGGCCTCGAACTCAGAAATCTGCCTGCCTCTGCCTCCCAAGTGCTGGGATTAAAGGCATGCACCACCACCACCTGGCAGGCATTTTCTTAGTTAGCGATCCATGGGGAAGAGGCCCGCCCCTTCTAGGTGGTGCCACCTGTGGGCTGGTGGTCCTGGGTTCTATAAGAAAGCAGACTGAATGAGTCCTGTAGAGCAAGCCAGTAAGCAGCACCCTCCATGGCCTCTGCATCAGCTCCTGCCTCCAAGTTCCTGCCCTGCTTGAGTTCCTGTCCTGGCTTTCCTTTGGTGAAGAATAACAGTGTGAAAGATGAATAAACCTTTTCCTTTCCAACTTCGGTGTTTTGTTTCAGCAATCGAAACCCTAACTAAGACAATCTGTAAAGCTAAAGAGTAATACTGATATCCTATTTGTGGCTGAGCTCGTCACAGACAATTATTCTCTGAACTTTGAGTGATTATGAGTTTCTTTGCTAACTGTGGTCCACTGTGTTGTGTTTTACACAAAAGAAAAAGAAGCCAGGGATATGTTTGGTAGGGCAAGGTGTGGGGGAAAGGAGTGCTTCTGTGGGTCCATGCTGAAGCATCCCTTCCCACTGAGGGACCAGCCTCATGACAGATATATTATAGAAATAGTTTATTTAGGGCATGAGGAGGGTGAGTTGAGGGGTTGAGGGAGTAGTAGAGAAAGAGAAAAGCAGAGAGAGAGAGAGTAGAGGCTGGCTATGATTACATGGAAAGAGGAATGGGGAGAGAAGGGAGAGAGGGGGAGGGGAAGAGAGCAAGAGAATGGGAGCAGGCAAGCAGCCCCTTTTGTACTGCATCAGTCATATCGGCCTAATGCCAGGTAACTGTGGGGCAGAGCCTAGAAGAAATGTTAACACACTGCATAAAAGAACTTCATGATGAGGCCTGAGAGCAGCCCTAATCTATGAATATAGAGATAGAAATTTAGACAGCAGATTGATACTATTGTCCCTTTAACAAAACCATTGTAGTTGCCTCACCACTGGGACCTAATCATGGATTCTTGGCCACAGACACAATACCAACCAGGCAGTGTGGGCCTTAAATTCACTCAGATAATCATTGATTACACCTGTGACGTTACCACTACTACTGTACCCATGGGTATATATTGTCATGTCGGTCATTATTGTAGCTCACAAGAGTTCTCAGCTGGGTGAGGTGTTGATGGCTCACCCCATCCCTAGCAGCTTGCCTGTACCTATGGTACTATGAAAGATGGCCAGCAGGGAAGCAGCTTCCAGGTTGGTGTCAACTTAATATTTCTGTGTCCAGTATCTACCATAAGAAGGACTTACCATCAAGTTCTGGTGGGTAACCAAGAGCAATGTGGAGGGGAGTCAACCCACACCTTTACTGGGCTTTTTTGTTTGTTTGTTAGTTTGTTTGTCTTTTTTTCTATGGCTTATGGAAGAAACATTGTCATTATTCCCTATGTAGATTAACTCAATTAAATTTTTAAATATGAATATATAGATTCTATGAATACATAGATTAGGTGAAGAATATATGTAAAATAGGTCCCCATATGGCTTTTTGGAACAGTCTTTTTGACTGACACTTTATACCTGCCTGGCCTGGAATAAAACAAAGGGCGTGATTGCTTAATTGACACTAAGGTGTAAAAGACTGATGCCAGAGTTGCCAAGAGAACAAAAGAATAAGTTTGCATGATGAGTGGCTGTTACTATCAGGTTTTTCTAGTTTCATTTCTTCCTTAAGCTGTAGTTGCACTTGTAATTTCCTATCAGATTCTCTTCCAGGACCTGGCACTCAGCTGTCCTGCACTGTTACTGCCTATCAGATTCTCTTCCAAGACCTGACACTCCTCAGCTGTCCCCACTGCTCCTGCCTATCAGGTTTTTACCAACTCCATCATGACCATCCCTACCTTAGCTTGGGCTTCAAGAGTCAAGGGTCAATCCAGTGCCACTGTGGTCTCCGCCAAGAAGATTTGGATTTAAAAAGAACCCAATGCTCAGTTCAAAGGAACTGTTCTAGAATGGTTTTCAGTGGCAGCCTCCCTACTGCTAGAGGTCAGGGTTACTATTCTCCACCAGCCGTAGGCAGCCGGAACACATCATCTTTGGCGTTTGGTTTAGAGTCTTATAAAGTTCTGGCTCAGTCTTCTAAGGCATCCCAACCTGGTGCTGGTCCCTGCACTGGATGGTGTTGGCTGAAAAACTGCTAGTTACAAGCTCATGATCAGATGAGGAGTAATATTTGAGTCTAGAAACTTCGAGACTTTTATAAAAATTATTTTGTTATTTTGGCTTTTTCCCCCCTGTTATTGAAATGCGCTGTCTTTGTTTTATTGCGTTATCTTCCTAATTTTCTTCCATAATTTTATAAGATACAGTTTGAGGTGGCTGGAGAGATGGCTCAGTGGTTAAGACCACTGACTGCTCTTCCAAAGATCCTGAGTTCAATTTCCAGCAACCACATGGTGGCTCACACCCATCTACAATGGGATCCGATGCCTTCTTCTGGTGTGTCTGAAGATAGCTACAGTATACTTATATATAATACACAAATAAATCTTTTTTTTTAAAGATACAGTTTGATCCCCAGCTGTGCAAAAAGCTGAGTGCGGTAGCATATGCTTGGGAGGTAAATGTATCTCTGGGGCTCACTGGACTGCCTCAGATCATAATGGGAGACTGTGTGTGGAGAAAGCAAGCCATATGGCTCCTGAGGAATGAAACCGGAGCTTGATATCTGTATTCTACACACAGACATACCCAAGTACCTTGTTCATACATGAACATAGATACACACACACACACACACACACACACACACACACACACACACACCACAGGCACATACAGACACATATGCATCCCCTTGCACAAACACATAGAATAAAATAAAATATGAATAAAAGTTGGGACTACTATGTTCTTGTGTTTTCCCATTACGTACAGACCTCTCAGTTACTATGTAGCCCCTCGCTAATCTCAAACTAGAAATTCTGCCTCAGCCTCCTGAGCTTGGTATAGGCATGCCTCACTATACTTGACTTCCTATTGCAGTTTTTAAGAACTCATTCACAGTGTTCATTATGAAAGTATCAACAACACTTTGAAAATCACACACATACACACACACACACACACACACACACACACATACACAAGCAAAACAAAAACAAAAAAACAACACAGTTCTTGCCCAGAGTACGGGAAACTTAGTTCTTAAGATTTAAGGACTTGTTCCAACCTTTTTCCACTTTCAATTTCCTTTTTATCCAAGAAATTTTTATGCAGTTTTGTGTGTGTGTGTGTGTGTGTGTGTGAGAGAGAGAGAGATAGGGTGTGTTTATGTGTGTGACACGGTGTGTGTAAGTGAGTGTGTGTGACTATGTGGGGGAGGATGTGTGTGCGACAGTGTGTGTGTGAGGGTGTGTGTGTGTGTATGACAAGGTATGTGCAATAGTGTGTCTGTGACAGGGTGTGTGTATGTATGTGTGTGACTGTATGTGGGGGAGAATGTGTGTGTGTGAGTGTGCGTGTGCATGTGACTGGGTGTGTGTATGTGTGTGTGACAGTGTATATGTATGACAGAGTGTGTACAAGTGTGTGTGGGACAGTGTGTGTGTGTGAGAGAGAGATAGGGTGTGTGTGACGGTATATGTGTGTGTGTGTGTGTGTGTGTGTGTGTGTGTGTGTGACAGGGTGTGTGTAAGTGACTGTATGTTGGGGAGAATGTGTGTGTGAGAGTATATGACAGCTACAGAAATTAAGCATTTACTGGTACTAAATAATAAACTTATTTAAAAGCAATCCTTTGTGCATATATAATTTTACCATTTGTTAAAAATAAAAGAAAAATTTTATACTAGTGAATTAGCTATATTTAAAATTATCAATTTTATGGTGAATAGTAGAGAACACCATTCACATAAATATACAGCACAAATTAGCAGAAGTATATTTAGGAGCACTTAAGAAATTGTTGGAAATTCTGTCCTAATAGCAACCCAAAACTCATTGATAACCTTTTAATGAAACTCAAGCTAGCAACTAAAACAGCTTTAAAAATAAAATTTCTAATGCAATTAAATATAAAGTTATATGAATTTAACACATTAAGGAAAGGTCATAGAAAAATATTAACAGTGTTTTTATGTAGATATGTAGTGGCTCACACCTTTAATCCCAGCACTTATGAGGCAGAGGTAGGCAGATATCTGTGAGATCCAGGCTGGCCAGGTTTACATAGTAAGTTCCTAGACAGCTAGAGCTATGTAATGAGACCTTGTCTTGAAAAAAATATACTTTGGGAATTAAAGTATTATATTTCAATGAGATAATAAGACTTTGTATGTACAACAAAAACACTGCAAATCATAACACATAACAGTCTCAACTTGGACCCAAGGTGTTTCTGCAGCATCCCAGGCGTTGAGTTGTATAAGAGCATGAGTGTAAAGTGACTGTGCTGTGTGTCCAGAACCATGCTTTAATGAAGTCATGTGATAACATGGGTGAGAACCACCATAAACACCTTGGATTTGTTATACACGTATGTTTGAATTGATTATTGGCCATTGCATATTCAGATGCCATGTGTCAAGTTTTTTTTTTTAATTCCCATTCATTTAAGCCACCTGTAGTTTAATAAGCTCTACAGATCTAGAGCCTGTACAGGTAACTTCTGTGAGACTCTGATTTGGCTTCGTGGTTGGCTCAGCATGTAAATGAGAACTCATTTAATTTTTTGGGTTATGACTTCCTCTTCCCTTGTTTGGATAATACTATTCAGATTGCTAGTTTTAATTAAGCTGTTTTGTCATAAAAAGAGTCACACATTTTAGAGTTCAACTGTCTAAGTTGTATGACTTTGGGAGGCCACGTGGATTTTCTGAACCTCAGTTCCTTCATGGGCAAAATAGAGGCACTGTTCTCTGCCTTGGACAAAGCTCATACTTTAAAGAGGAGTTGGGGGGGGTGGATTTATCACAGTGATGTTGGCTGTCTGCAGTGTCCAATATTCTAGCCTCTAGCTACAGTGTGTGAATGCTTTAGATATGGCTACTAAGCTCCAAACTCAAGTGGCCAATGCCAGTCTATCATACTCACCTGCAGACAGTAGACTCAATGTCGACAAGCTTAATGAACATAGCAGAAACTCATAACAGACCAAAAACCAAGAGTAAACACAGCCTTAGATGGGATATCCAGTTCACTCCCTCCGACACTCAGGGGACATCATGAAAGAGGGGGAGGAAGGAATATGAGAGGCAGAGGGTTGGGGAGGATCAACAAAAAGACGGACATAGCCGGTGCACTTGGGAACCCAGCAAAGCTTGGATATTTGCTCAAATACGCACAAGATTGGCCCTGCCAACATTTCATTCCAGATGAGAGGAATCCACGATGCCCACTTCTGAGGCACTATTGGGAGGTAATGGTTGCTATGTGAAAGGGGTGCCATTTTCTTCAGTGGTATAACTACTGGTCAGTTGACCTTTAGTAAGTAACCTGTGCTCACGCTCCAGCAAACAATTCCAATTAAGCTCAGTGAGCTCCACCCACACAAAGAAGAAGTGAAAGTAGAGAGGAGACTTGTTGGAAAGAAAACGTCAGTAGGAAAGGAAGGGGAGTAAGAGTGGAGAAAGGGGGATGGAATGTCTAAAGTTCATGATACACTCATATGTATGAAATTGTCAGGGACAAAAAAGTAGAAAAAGCTTACAATTTTATTGGGCATTATCTTATATATATACCAGATAGCATTTTAGATATTGAACATATATCTATTGATGAGAGAAATAGTTTCCATATACTTAAGCCTAGCTGATAAAGCAGAACTAGAATTTGCCAACTTCTCTGGAACACATTGTGTCATTCTGGATCCTTCAACTATTGAATGGCTCTCTATGCAAGGAACTGTTAGTGAGACATTTTTATGGACCAGAAATGGCTGCCCTCCCAGTACTCAGCAGGCATCAAAAGTTGTGATTAGAGTAAATCTGAACAGGAACCAAGGAGCCTTCTAGAAAGAAAGGGTCGGAGACTTCTCTATCTTTACTGTAGTCTCAGGACAACAATGGCCCAAAGAACTGTAGGAGAGGGAGAGGCTGAGGTTCCTGCTTCAGGTTCCTCATGAGGGTCTAGTGTAGAAGGGGCAAATGGTGCAGCTGTTGAGAAGGAAGGAAGCCCCTCCTTCCTCATCAGCCATGATAGTTTAATGTGCTCTGCATGGGATCTGCTCCAGCAAGGAGACCTTTGCACAGAGGCTGTTAATACCTGGACAACACAGAGATTCTACATGGCAGGACTAGAGAACTCTACACCACAGTACTAGTGAGTTAGTTATGGCATCCTCACAGGCTGTTTGCCATTGGTCTCAGTGCAAGACACGTATGGCTGAAGAGGAAGGTGGGACTTCCTGTCGGCCACAGTTGTGTACAGTCAACCCCTTACTCACTAGGCCCTCAGCATTGGCTCAAAGAGGGCCCTCTGGTGGACTAACTTAGCTCCCTGGGAGGCCAGAAGAGGGCCTTAGATCCCCTGGGGCTGGAGTTACAGGTGATTGCGAGCTTCCTAATATGTATGCTGGGAATTGAACTCAAGTCCTCTGTAAGACAACTCTCTTAACTAAGGAGCCATTTCTCTAATCTAATCATGATGGCTTTTCACACACATATACACTTCAATCATTGTAACTCCTTTCCCCTGTGCGGGTACCTTGTCCTTGTATTTATGTTTTAAGTCTAGAGTCTAGCTATCAAAAGAAATATAATTTCTGTCTGCACCATCTGAGTTGGGCTTCAAACAATACCCTCCAGCTTCATTTCTTTCCCTGAAAATCACAGTGCTTCATTTTTCTTTAAGGCTAAAGGGTGCTCTGTTATGAACACATATCACATTTTTTAAAACTGCTTTTCCATTGATGGGAACCTGGCTGATTCCATAACTTGACTACTGTGAAGCTTGGAGGGCAAGCCAAACTCCTTCAGCCCAGGAACAGACATCCCCTTAAAAAACAAAAACCAAAATAAAACAACCCAAAACTTCAGTGTGGGTTCAGCTCACTGAAGACTGGACCATGTTCTCCTTGGAGTAGTCTCAAAACCCTTCTAGGCTTGATGTGCTTCACTGAAGACTGGCTCACACAGCTTGTAAATCACTCACCTTTTTCTAGAATACAGGTATCCCCAGATCCTCTTTCTCTGGGCTATTACTATGGCCAGGGAGATTAAAGTGATGGTGCAGGCCGGGACGAAAACATGAAGTGGCCACATTCTGGGGACTTTGGTTTCCATCCAACCTGGGTGAATGAGAGAACCAGAATCTCATTACATGGTGGCTCTGAGACAGACTGAGGTGGCTTCCTGAGTGGTTTCTACCAGATGGCAATGAGGTTAAGCCTTCATTCCACATCTCTGCCATGCAGAGGCTCTTTTCCTTTCACCTCCACCCAATGAAGCAGCCTCTCCTTTGATCTCTACATTCACCCACGAAAGAAGAAAGGTTGAGAACTGTCCCCAAAGTTAGACAGCTGGTGATTCAGCTGCAATATGCTCCAGACTGTGTGCGCCTTTTGCGGCTTTGTTGTTCCATCCACCCACCCTATTCGTCATCTTTCTTTTTCTCTCCTCCCACCCCACCTCTGTCACTATCTCTACCTTCATCACCTTTTTCTTCACCACCTGGATTTTCCCATTCAAGTAGAAAACTCCCTCAGCTTGAAATGTAGTTTTCTCTCTCACTGATAAGAACACAAGAGCCTACACTCTGCACTGTTAGTTATTCAATTTTAAACACCAGCAAGATCCTTTGGAAAAAGCAGAACATCCCCAACCGGGGCAACATGTTAAATCCAGCCATTCAGGTACAAGTTACCCCTTATCTTGTCTACACTAACCAAGGTGCTACCACTGACACATCCATTTAGTGAAGAGGTGATGAGAAGAGTAATTTAGAGGCTGGGGAACACCTTTTCAGAGCACTGGTACCCTCAGGCTGGCCAGATGGAGAGAGGAGAGGGTTACAGAGATGTTCAAAATATGGCAAATAATAGGCATGTAAGTTACCCTATGTCTATTTCTGAGACTGGAACTTTGCCTCATGGAGTAATGGATATAAACTAAACCTAACTGCTATATCAGAAAAATCATGCAGAATGATTCAGGATGTAGGGTTTGATCTGCTGGCTGCTCTGCTCCTGACCTCCGCTCTACAGTGTGTAGAACCATGGGATAATTTGGCTAAGAAAGGATTAGATACCATGTAATCCTGAGTCACTTCAGAGTCCAGGAAGCCTCAGGGGTGCTAATCTGTCTATGGTCATTGTTTCCAAGGAAGTAACACAGCCAGGGTTTTAGATCTAGATCTTCCTGACCCAAAGCTCAAGCCTTGTAAGTAATCGTCTTTATCCAAGAGCATGTGAACACTAGAACCAAAAAGATAAGGGCCTGTTTGGTAGATGTAGGAAGAGGTGCTGAATTGGTCCTTGATTGTGTCAATAAAGAAGGTGGAAGCCAAATGCTGGGTGAAGTGTAAAGGTGGGACTTCCGTGTCTGAGGAGGAGGAGGGGGAGGAGGAGGAGGAGGAGAAGGAGGAGGAGGAGGAGGAGGAGGAGGAGGAGGAGGAGGAGGAGGAGGAGAAGGAGGAGGAGGAGGAGACATGAGGAAAGAGAAAGGAGTTTTCGGCCATGCTTGGGAATGAGGAGATTCTGCGCCTAGCAATTGTGTTATCTGAAAAATTCTAAATTAATAAAGCTGTCTAAGCGTTTTTCTTCCTCAGAGCAAAGGTGGGCAGAGATAGAGAGAAGCAGGGGCAGTAGCTGGTGGCTTGCTGGGAGGGGCTGGGAGCTTAATGGCAGCTCCTGTGGGAAAGGCACCAGCTAGCCATTGGTGGAGCTAAGCTAGGAAGAATAGGCTTGGGAGTGGGGACAGTGCAGCCAATCTGGCAAGGAGATAGCATATTTTTTAAATTACATGCAATAGGTAGAGGTATGTGGCAAAACCCTAACTGATCACACTGCTTATTTCTACTAAATGCATGTTGCAGGTAGTGCTGTGAGCCAGGCTCCTGCCTCAGCATCTTTGAGAACCCTTGTTCTGTCCAGGCATGCTCATGGATTCATCCATGTGTGGCATTTCTGCTCATCTTTGAAGACTTTAGTTTTCTTAGACTGTATTTGGAGGACAGAGTTGGTTCCTAAGCCACTACTCAGTCTGGTATGAAACCCAGCATCACTACATGAGAGGCCTAAGTCCAGGTTCCTAGGCTGAGCTGACTATCTAGTCTATGTCACTGATTAGTGGTTACCTTGTAGCAACCTACTGGTTATTAATCTTACCTACTCTCTCCAGTAGTTACCTTGTAGCAACCTTCTGGTTATTAATCTTACCTACTCCCTCCAGTAGTTACCTTGTAACAACCTGCTGGTTATTAATCTTACCTACTCCCTCCAGTAGTTACCTTGTAGCAACCTGCTGGTTATTAATCTTACCTACTCCCTCCAGTAGTTACCTTGTAGCAACCTGCTGGTTATTAATATTACTTGCTCCCTCCTTCCCAGTGCTAGGTTATTAGCTAGACATATGGCTCTCAGGGGCAGCTTTTCTAGACCTTTGAGCCAGCACTTAGACAGAGCCTGTAGTATAAACTAAATTCAGGCCAAGAATGGGTTCTCCAGATCTTGACTTAGAACATCAAAGTTCTCTTCTACCACTCTTTCCTCTCTGAAGGCAAGGAAATAGATTTGGTGATGACCCTGATTTGATAATTTAACAGGGACAATATCCTGGAGAATGGCAGAGTAACAAGATGGAAATAACCTGAGTTACTGAATGACTTATGGAAGGTAGTCATTTAGCTAAGTATGTAAAGGGAAATATACTGTTGAGTTGAGTCATTACACATTTGAGAATCTTCATTATGGCATCATGGCCTACATATTCTTCTCTATTGTTTTAAGATAACTGCATTCTCTTTAACAATGATAAGATACATGATGGGAAAAAATATCCATCCTATTCTTACCATAGCCCTATGCACTCAGAAAGAAGTCAGGAATCTTGCTGGAGGTGACAAAGTCCCCCCTGCCACTCTTTAGTATCATATTTCATTTACTTACATTGTAACTTTTTAAACATATGTATCATCATTTACTGTAACTGTATACCTGAAAGACTGAGTTCTCGGAAGACTCTGTAGCATGTTCAAGTTCTAAAGCCAAGAGGCGGCAGAGATAGCATTTGAAGTTCAAGTCTGGTCTCAGAGTCCACTTTCTTTTCTTGCTCCTCACCTCAGAGGTCCCAAGAGGGTTTCACTTTTCTGCCAGCTCAGGTATTTGACAGTTAATCCCATGATCTAGCCAAGTTATATATGCCAGTGAAAATGTAGCCACTGGCTGAGGACAGCCCTTTTTCGGAAGGAAAATGACCTGACGACTCCCTACCTGCTGACCAAAATTTAGAACATCAGCCTCTCTGTTCTAGAGTGCCAGGCATCCTCTGCCAACCTTCTGTTCTAGAGTGTCAGACATCCTCCACCTTTTGTTCTAGAGTGGCAGGCGTCCTCTACCTTCTTTCTGTTCTAGAGTGGCAGGCATCTTCTACCTTCTGTTCTAGAGTGGCAGGCGTCCTCTACCTTCCTTCTGTTCTAGAGTGGCAGGCCTCCTTGCACTTCTGGGCTCTCATTTCTGCATTTGTTCTATTCACTGATTTCTGAGGTGGTTCACAGCAGTCAGCAGTCAGCCGTGGGTGAGTAGCCCGGTTGGTAAGAATGAGTAGAATCAGCTAGATAGTGCTTTTAAGAACTAGAAGCAAGGACCACTTGGGAGGATGCGACTGTTTATCCTGCTGCTATTGTTTTGGGTCACAAGTCCAGGTGTCACATTTGATCTGACTACACAGACTAGCAGCTGAGACGAGGGAGCTGAGGTTCTTTATGATTGATTATGCTTCTAACCCATCATGGCAGCACGCGCCATGGCCCAAACACTGGGCTTTCACTACGATCTAGATACAAAGAAGACTCAGGTGAACTATGAAAACACACTGGAGGCTACTTGTCTTGGCTGCCAGCTGAAGGCAAAAGAGCCTGTCTGAGTAGGAGTGCAGCCATCTTTCAGATCCCAATTTCAAAGTCTAACAGGTTTGAGAGTTTGAGGTCCAAGGAACAGGTCTAGCAGGATATTGCTGCTTCTGGATACCAGTGTTTGTGGAAATAGCAAGGTCTCTATACATCAGCACAGAGCAGGCTTTGATCCTCTGATCTGAACTCAGATTAAATAAAAGGCATTTGAGGCTTTAAAAATAGTTCTGACTTCTGCTTAAGCTCTAGAACTTCCAGATGTCTCGAAACCTTCCCATCTATTTGTTGATGAAATAGAAGACAAGGGGAGTCTTTAAACCAGACTTTGGGGTCCTAGAAACCCACTATGACATACCTGTCTAAATGACTAGACCCTGTAGCGACAGGATGGCCTACCCACCTAAGAGATGTAGCAGCCGCTGCTAGTCTAATTAATAATGATAATGATGTTAACTCTGGGTCAAGATCTTATGCTCACAGCACCCCATGACACAGTTGAGGCCCTCCTTTAAGGAACACCAGAACACTGTCTGTCTAATGCCTGTGAGACCCAGTTCCATGGCCCGACTCCTGGCCCACCCTTGAGTCCAGTTTTAAAACCCCATCATCGTCAATCTTGCTGCCCTCTTGCCTGGTGAATTGCAGTTCTCCTGCCTGACCGCTGACCTGGCTACCAGACAAATGGCCCTAAGACCAATGGGTCTATTGATATTTTGATGATGTACCCTGACCTGGTACTGGCTGAGAATCCATGGAAGAAATGGGCAGCTCAAACATACAGGTTGATGGAGGGTCTCAAAAGGAAAGACTGTTCTCTCAGAAACAACTGGCAGGATTCTGGCAACTGACCTTTACCAGGCTATTCATTTGGGGTCCACAAAATACTTCTGAGATGCTCAAACTGGTGTATGTTATACCTAGACTGGACAGCCTAGGGTGGGATGCCTCAGCCAGATGCCAGGTTTGTGCTCAAGTAAATCCAAAACAGAGAGCTCTTTCCCAGGAAGGGGTCCAAATAAGAGGCCAACACATCACAAAGCAGTCAAACTGACTTCATCAAGATTTAGCCTGCCAGGGGAGGATCAAAATAACAACAACCCAGTACTTGCTAGTTTTTCCAGGGTGGATACTGCTCAGATAGTAGCTTTAAAAGCTCCTCCAGGTCCTATTGGCCTCCATGTTCCCTGATTTGGCCTCCTCCTATCAGTGGGGTCTGACAAGAACCTAGCTTATAGCCAAAACCTTTTAAGCAATAGCTAAAGCTTTAGGCATTGATTGAAAACTTTACTGCGCATATAGGCCTCAGAGTTGTGGCCATATCAAAAGAATAAACAGGACATAAAAAGAAACCCTAACAAAACTCTCTTAAGAGTCCAGTGAAGGGTGGATAGGCCTCCTTCCTTTGCTTTGCTTTGGACTGACTATTTTGCTCTGACTATTTCTCTCTCCAGTCACTATAGACCCTCAGTTTTGGACAATCTGAGAGACCCAGCCAACCTCCAAGACCACCACCAGTTTCCACTTGTTTGAGTCCAGTGATACTGAATCAAGTGGCTACCCTAAAGGGCACTGAAAACGACTTGGCTGGGACCCTACACAACGATTATTTCTACTCTATGGCTGGGAAGGTGACGGGCATTGTACCATGGATTCACTACACTCAGGTCAAGAAAGCAGAAGCCTCAGATGCTACTACCAAATGACTGTCTCCTGGACTATGAGCCATTAAAATTAAGGTTTCATTGGGCCCCAGGAAACAAAGAAAGTTTCCATTGTAAAAATTAGGGTTGTGAAACTGAGGCTTCCTGAAATTCTTCTTTAAAAAAGATCCTGGCCTTTGGGAAACAGGAAAAGCCCAGGGAATCGGACTCTATGCCACAGGAAGGGGCCCTGGGGATACAGTTAATCATTCCCATCATTCCCAGACAGATGTTGGCCAGGATTGCTGGTTATGTTTAGACACCCCAGCCCTTGTACAACACGGGGATAGGAACTAACTAGACTGTCAGTCTACTGACTGACAAAATTCATTGTGACTAGGAACAACACAAATTAATATTAGAGGGCTTACAAAGGCTTGAAACTTGCCTAATATCCAAAACCTTTAACATAATAGTTTCCCTTATTCTGATGCCTGCTATTCTGCCTTATAGGCTAATTCATCTGGATAACAGCAATATCACCAAGCCCCTGACTATTTGGTGGGCATGTACCAATCAATGGTTTGGTTAAATAGGTCTCTCCTGATGGTTTCAAAACTAATTAGACAGGTTGATCAGGACCAAGAGATATTAGAAGTTTCCATTTCTGAATTAAAACAGTAGTTAGATTCCCCTGCAGAAACTATCCTACAAAATTGGAAAGGCTTACACTTTTCATGAGATAAAGAAAACTATGTCTAGCCTTGGGAAGAGCCTGTTGTTTCTATGGTAATTGATCAGGAATAGTTACAGAAAATCTTACAGTGATTGGATAAAACATAAAAAAAGAAAGAAAGAAAGAAAGAAAGAAAGAAAGAAAGAAAGAAAGAAAGAGGAGAAAGAAAAAGGAAAAGAGACGAAGCCCTAAGTCAGATAATTGATGCCAGTCTCTGTTCTTTTGGTCCCCTTGGCTCACTATCTGCTATTAGCACTCACCAGACACGTCATTCTTCTGATTGGATCAACTATGAGGCCTTGCACCTTGAACTAAAATAGGATGAGCCTATGATTTTATTCTCTAAGACCAGTGGGGGGATGTAACAGGGTCCCAGTCGTTAGTAGGCCCCCAGACCTTAGCACATGGTAGAAGTGCCATTCAGGCCATAAAACTCAGCACATAGAGAGCCCCACCTGCCAAAATAAAAACAAAGACCAGATCCATCAAAGTTCATAGTTCTAGGAAAGTCTCTAAATGAAGTAACCTTTTTTTTGGGGGGGGGGGGCTTCAGTATTTCTGCTTCTGGTAACTGTTCTGGTTAATTGAAGAAAGTCAACCCAGAATATGATTTTTGTTCTTAAAAACTCCTTGTGAGAAAGGCTTGGGGCTACACTGTTATCTCAGACAGTATAGTGGACAGCTGGCTAATAAAGACTTTCGTTTGGCTTAAACCCATGCTGATCAATCTTCTTTGTGGATTCCCCACAACATTTGAATCAAGTTCAGGGAACATATGGTGAGGAAGGGACACACACACACACACACACACACACACACACACACACCAACCAATGGGAGACACCAGTAGGACACTGAGGGACCTGAGGTATGGTTGTGGTATGTCATTCACATACTTCCCTCCTTGAAGCTGCTCAGGTGTAACACTCCAAGAGGTGCTGCCCCACAGCTGTCTTCTCCTGGTAGCCTTTCCAACAGTGGTAACGCTTCCTCAACAGTCGAGATCTTTGTCCTATTCTATCTTTGTAGTTCTTCTATATTCTCTCTCAACTTCATGAAGAATAGTCTTTTATAACACCTTTCTGAATGGCTCATATGAGCATACCATCTTTTTTCTTGTAGAGGACTTTGAATTCAGCATCATGGCTGCTTTAGCAAGGGATTGCATGCCAAAACCTTCTAGGTCTATGTGATCTGGCTGGAATTATGCACCTTTAATCTCTATAGCTTAATCTCTATAGCTGGAATACAGACACACTCTTAGCACATACCTTTAATCCCAAACCATGAAGATTTGGTTAGTTTGTAGAAGGAACCAGCCATGTTTGAAAATGAGGGGCAGAGAAAGTGACAAATCAGAGAAAGATTTGACAGAACGAGTCAGAGATAGGATATGCCCAACTCATGAGAACAGACAGGAAAGAGAGGTAGCTTAAGAGAGAACAGTACAAGGAGAGAGAGAGAAGAAAGAGGAGGCAGTTTTGCTAGGACAGTTTTACAGAGATAGGTTTCAGGTAAAGACAATGAGCCAGAGAATGAGAAGGAACCAGAAGATTAAAACATATTGCCAGTTAGTTTGAGGCCAAGTGAGCAATTCAGTCAGAAGCCAAGAGAATGCAGATTGAACCAGTCAGCTTGAAGAGGAATTTTGATCCAGAAGAGATGAATTGAACTAGTCAGCCAGAGTTCAAAAAGAACTAGAAAGGGTGAGCTTATTCAGTAGCAAGCTTCTGAATGACAACTATCTCTTGTGAATAAAAATTACATTTAGAGTTTTTCTGCCTGAACATTAATTGATAGAACTAGGAAATGGGGGCCACACTTACTCAGAGGGTCAATGATGGCGGAAGTAAGCTCCTTCGTGTGAGCATTCCAGAACACGCAGCTGTAGTTTCTGTGAGGCTGAGGCTTGAGGCGCAGAACACTGGTGACCTGGTAGAGGCCTTCAGGGGTCCTGATGTGGCTGGTATTGGCAGGAACACTGACATTTTGCCAGGACACTTCTGCTAGGGGGTAACCTCTAGCCTGGCAGGTGAGCTGCACCTCCTCTGTCCCTGGAATCTCTAGGATCCTAGTGTCTATCCTCATATAAGAAGCTGGACAACAGAAGAAAAAGAAGTGTTGTCTGGACTGTTGTACAATTCTACTTAACGGAAGAAGAAACATAATGATCACTATTGATCTCAGGTGATACATTTTTCTAAACTCAGAAATATTTTCTATGTCCCAGGTTCATTCGTTTGTACAGCTTGAATAGTTTTTATTTGTACAATACAACAAAGATGCTTTTTTGATATCCCTAATTTTTGTTGGGGTTGACTGAAGACAGGTAGGTTGACAGTAGTGCCCAAAGTCAGAAGAATAAAGACCGATAGACCCAATGTTTGAAATAGGGAGGCTGCAAACTTACATTCTAGCACTGGGCTGGGATGCCATACTCTGTGGCCTCTTATATTCTAAACCACCTCAGAATTGAAGGGTAGAGAGAGCTGAGGGAACGGATACATGGATAGAGCTAATTACCCCAGGAGACCATTTCTCAGACATCATTCGTAGAGAGTTCACTCAACAGTTCCTCCTTTCAATCTATTATCTTTGTGATTAGGAGGAGGGAAATAAAGACCTATGTATGTAAGAGCTATAAGTAAGAGCTGCGTGTGTTTCTTCTCAGTACAGACCTTCTGTGCAGAACACGCTGACTGAACTATTCATGTGTGATTTCCTACTTTCTAGAACACAGAAATCTAAAACTAAAAGGAGATATTTAGAGAGTCAGGCAGGCAAAAAGATGGTCCAACAATCTTAGACCATGCCTAAAAATTGACAAATGTCATTACACATGTATACAGCTGGAAGTGTTGACAGTAAGCTATGGGATTTTATTGATGGGAGGGGAAGCAAATCTTGGCTTTCAGAAAGTGGGAAATCTTTCCTTAACTATTTAGTACAGTCATCTAAGTAAAGGCAATCTTGAAGTAAAAAACACAGTTGCTGAGATGGTTAATCTTGTCAATTTGATTGGATGAGAAGCTCAATTGTCTAATGGGTGGGAAGTCTGCCTTGAACACAGACAGAACCATCCCACAGGCTGGGAACTCAAACAAACTAAAGAGAAAACAAGCTGTGATGGAAATTCTGTTTTGCTTTACCCTCCTGACCATGATGGACTGAAACCTCTGAAACTGTGAGCTAAAAATAAATCCTCCCTCCCTGAGTTATTTATGTCAGGTGCAGTGTCACAGTGGTGGAAGGCAATTGTAACAGGTGTGATAAGACAGTTTCTTAAACTGCTGGAATATATGCAGACATAACACTCTTTGGGAAGACTATTATATTAAAGTAACAGCAACTATATTTTTTTTAGATTTTATTTTTGAGACAGACTCTCTCAGTGTAGCCCAGGCTAGCCTTGACCTTATTATGTATTCTAAGATGAACTTAAATTTACTGTCCTTTGGTCTCTGCATCCTGAGTGCTGGGATTATAGGCCTGCATCACTATACTCAGGTGAGTAACAGCTATATAAAAAACCTTAAATACATAGGATTTATTGAATTTTCTTTCTTTCTTTCTTTTCTTTTCTTTTTCTTTCTTTCTTTCTTTCTTTTCTTTTTTTTTTTTTTTTTTTTTGGTTTTTGGAGACAGGGTTTCTCAGTATAGGCCTGGCTGTTCTGGAACTCACTCTGTAGACCAGGCTGGCCTTGAACTCAGAAGTCCACCTGCTTCTGTGTCCCAAGTGCTGGGATTAAAGGCATGTGCCTCCACTGTCTGGAAGATTTACTGAATCTTAACTGTAAGCTTTGTGGCATGTCCTTTTTACCTAATGTAGAACAGAAGGAAGAAG
Organism: Montemys delectorum; assembly: GCA_019843815.1. Classification (NCBI taxonomy): domain Eukaryota; kingdom Metazoa; phylum Chordata; class Mammalia; order Rodentia; family Muridae; genus Montemys; species Montemys delectorum. The sequence continues at coordinate 57,565 of JADRCD010213394.1, forward strand.
AAATGCTCAGACTCTTTCCCATGTGTTTGACCTCTCTGTCTTCCTCTGTTCTGTCTCCATGTAATAACTTATTAATTTGATTAGTTATATACAGAGACATAGAGAATCAGGGTTTCCCCAGAGATTAATTCCATTACCAGGGATTAATTCCATGGTGCTGTACATGTTAGTACTCCTCTGCTGTGCTATATTCCCCAGCCATGAGAAAGATGTTCTTATCTTTTATGAAGAGATTTAGGGTTCATGATGGTTAACTTTAATTGTCAATTTGATGCAACCTATAATCATCTGGGGGAAGTACCTTAATGAGGGATTGTCCACATTGAGTTGGTCGGTGGGCATCTCTACAGAGTATTGTCTTAATTAAGTTGATATGGGAAGACCCAGCCCACTATGGATGGTGCAGTTTCCTAGGCAGGTGGTCCTGAACTATATAAAAGCAGAGAACCAAGCTGAACACAAGCAAGCGAATGTGCATGCATTCATTTCTCTCTGCTCTTGACTCTGGATGTGATTTGAGTAGCTACTTTGAGTTCCTGCCTTGATTTCCCCTCAAAAAGAATACAAGATGGGACTGTAAGACAAATAATCCCTTTAACAATAAGTTGTATTTCCTCAAGGTATTTTATCACAGCCACAGAAATGAATATAGGACAGAGTCTGAACTGAAAAATCTGTGCTTCTAAATTAAGAGGAGAGAGCAGAGAAGAAGAAGTTTTCTGTTCTTATTCATGTTCTCCAACATAAGTCATTCAGAGATGCTCTAAATAGGGAGAGAAGGGGAAAATCATGTGGCCAGATCACTATTCACCTGACATATGATGTTCACTTCGCATATGGCTGTGTGCTCTTGTATGTTGCTCATGTTTTCAAAAACTTTGAGAGGAGGAAGGGTTAAGTGGCCATAAAATCTGGCCCTAGCCCGATAACCTGACCATTATCTTATTTAAAGTATACAAAGACTGTATGGGGTTGGTAAAATTTGAACTTTTAGCTTGTAAACAGGGAAACAGTAGAATCCTTGAGATGGAGGAGAGATGGGAACTTCTGTATTTTATCATAGTACTTTGCATTGGGAACACCACAAATGGGAAGATTGTGTTCTCTTCCTGGATCTAGTAATCCCAAGAATTCATGGAGACTTGGGTTCTGACACAGTCCACTGAATGATTTGGTCTAGTCTTCCCCATCCCTTGGAACCAAGTTTTGCACTGTCTCTGGCAATCAAACAGAGTCTGAAGCAAAAAGTTCAAGTACCCACTTTACCTCTAGATTAGCCACACTTATTTTCTCTTGGCTCAGCATCTTCTTAGAAATATTTCATTATATCACACTCCATCTTATGTCTACTTTTGTGACTTTAGGGGGTAGATGTCAGAAGGGGGATGACCAGGAGTCAGGTGCTAGGCTGAGCCTTTGCCTTGTCGGGTATAAATGAAGGGACACCTCAGAAAGGGATAGATAGTTAGCTAAAGGAACCATCATGGTTTCGGGAAGAGATGGAAGCCCTAACCCTACACAATTACATGATCAGAAATGCCTTCACAGCCTTTTTTTCACTGGGAAGTAGTTGGAGAGATAATATTCCCAACAATGCATAAATAATGAGGAAGTTGGACTGAGGTAATATTCTTGAGAAAAGATGAGCAAATTTTAGAGTTTCAGAGATGAAGTAGTTTTAAAAGTTCAAGATTTCTTTGAAGGTCTAGTAGAATTCTACACTAAAGCCATCTGGCCCTGGGCTTTTTTTGGTTGGTTTTTAACATCTTCTTCTATTTCCTTAGGAGACGTGGGCCTGTTTAGATAGTTCACTTGCTCTTTATTTAACTTTGGTATGTGGTATTTGTCTAAAAAATAATCTGTTTCATCTAGATTTCCCAGTTTTGTTGAGTATAGGTTTTTGTAGTGGAATCTAATGACTTTTTTAATTTCCTCAGTTTCTGTTGTTATATATCACTTTTCACTTCTGATTTTGTTAATTTGCATGCTGTCTCTGGGATCTTTAGTTAAATTGGCTAGAGGTTTATCTATTTTGTTGATTCCCTCAAAGAACTAGCTTTTGGTTTTGTTGATTCTTTGTATAATTCTCTTTGTTTCTATTTAGTTGATTCCCCCCTGAGTTTAACTATTTCCTGCTTTCTCCTTCTCTTGGGTGTGTTTACTTCTTTTTCTTCTAGAGTTCTCCAGGTGCTGTTAAGTTGCTAGTGTAAGATCTCTCCAATTTCTTTACCAGGACACTTAGTGCTATGAATTTTCCTCTTAGCACTGCTTTCATTGTGTCCCATAAGTTTGAATATGCTGTGCCCTCATTTTCATTGAATTCCAGGAGTCTTTTATTTCTGTCTTTACTTCTTTCCTGTCCAAGTTATCATTGAATAGAGAGCTGTTCAGTTTCCATGGGTGCCTCAATCCCACTTGGGAAAGAGAAGAAAGTAATCATGGGAGGGGCAGTGACTGGATGGGAAAAGTGACAGGGAGGGGAAGAGAGGAACATAATCTGGTATTGGGGCAAGGAGGAACAGGAATGAAGCCCTGAGGGCCAGCAGAAAGAATGGAAACAGGCAACCTCTAGAAGGTAGGGCTTCAAGGAAGGAATGTTCATCTTTCCAATTTATGTTTAATATATTGAAGCTATATATTCAGATGTGTATGCATTTAGAACTATCATGTCTCCCTAGAGTGTGGATTTTTTTTTTTTTTTTTTTTTTTTTGATTTTTCGAGACAGAGTTTTTCTGTGTAGCCCTGGCTGTCCTGGAACTCACTCTATAGACCAGGCTGGCCTCGAACTCAGAAATCTGCCTGCCTCTGCCTCCCAAGTGCTGGGATTAAAGGCGTGCGCCACCACTACCTGGCTGTGGATTCTTATTAGTATGAAATGAGCCTTTTTAAAGATCCTGCCATTTTTCTATGGCATATAATAGTTGTACAAAGCATAGGTCATATTGCCATTTTCATATGCACACTGACTCTTCCTACCCTCAGTCCCCCTCCCCCCTCACCCCTTCTTGTCCCCTGCTAGTCCCCCTTTACTTTAATGACATTCCTTTCCCTTTACAGTGCACTCATGAGACCCAACCTATCACACATTTCTTCCCAAGTCTTCATTATGTCTCTTTACACAGTAATTTCCAGTTCTATCCATTTTCCTATAAAGGACATGGTTATCTTCTTCATTATGGCTGAATTCTCCATTAAACACACACACACTACATTTTTCTTTATGCGTTCATCCGTTGTGGGTGACTAGACTGTGACTTGCCTGCGAGGGATAGTTCTACAATGATTTTGGTGTGTGTTTTTATGGTAGGCTCACTTAGAGTCCTTTGAATTTATACTTAGGAGTACTATAGCTTGACTAAATGATAGTACTATTTTCAGTTTTTTTGAGGAACCACTATTCTGATTTCCACTGTGGCTAGACCACAGTGAAATCTAAAGTAGACCAAATGAAAACACGGCCTTTAATCTTTAGCAGCATCTGTTTTTCTTATACTAGCAATCTGCTGGCTGCCTAACTTGGAGTTAAATGTAGCTATAAATGGAAGCTTCTCTTCCCCAAGAAGCCATCTTTGCCATAAACACCAAGTAATTATACTTCCATCGGGAAGCTCATTCTCACGCCATCAGCTTCTTCCTTCAGATGCTTGCGCGGCTTAGTAAAATAACGTAATAAGCACAGTGGCTAAGAATCTGAAAGGTGTTAGCCAAGGGCTGGCGACATGGTCTTTCAGACTCTCAGCTTTCTTGTTAAGTAAAAGACTTATCTCTCCATCTTTGCTCTGATGGCGTCTCTAGCAGCAGAATCGTTTTGTTCCTGGCACCAGCTCTCACTGAACTGTCTGTCAAGTGACATTTTCAGGGGCTCCACTGCCCCATGCCCCTTGACCCCTTCCTTAGGTACTACTGCCAACGTGACTTAGTCACTTGTTCCCTGGCTGAGTTTTCAGTCTCTAACACTAAAAGATTGATTACTTTCAACTTTAGACTTCTGTATCCTTCATGGTTTCTATTTCCCTGGTGTATATGTGTATGTATGTATGTATGTATGTATGTATGTGTGTGTGTGGGCAGGTGTGTGGTGTGTGTTTCTCTGTGCATGTGTGTGCCCATGTAAAGGTCAGAAGATGGTTTTCCATACTGTTCTCCACAGTGCTCCCTTGAGACGGCCTCTAAGTTCACTGTTTTTTTTAGGCTGGCTGGCCAGGGAGCTCTCAGCTTCTGCCTGTCACTGCCCTAGGACCCCGAGGATACAAGAGAGCATCGTTTTTAATGCAGGTGCTGTGACTTTGAACTCAGATCCTTCCTCCTGCACAGCAAAGGCTCTTAGCACACTCTGCAGCCCCCACATCACTTCTAAGATAAGGACAAACTTTTCGCACCACAGTTGTTGTCTTAACCATCATAATGGCTCAAGATAGAGTGAAAATCTTCTTTCTTCTTGTATGCTTTTGTCTTAACAGGATCCAGGTGGATTTCCAATAGTCACTGCACTGGCTGGGTTTGTGTGTCAACTTGACTCAAGCTAGAGTCATTACAGAGAAAGGAGCATTCAGTTGAGGAAATGCCTCCATGAGATCTAGTGTTTTCTCAATTATTGATCACTAGGGGAGGGCCCAGCCCATGGTGAGTGGTGCCATCCCTGGGTTGGTACTCTGGGTTCTATAAGAACAAGCCACGGGGAGCAGAGCCGTAGGTAGCACCCTCTATGGCCTCCTGTCTCCAGGTTCCTGCCTTGCTTGAGTTCGTGTCCTGACAGCCTCCAGTGAAGGACTATGATCTGGAAGTGTAAGCTGAATAAACCCTTTCTTACCTAGCTTGCTTTTTGGTCCTGGTGTTTCATCAAAGCAATAGAAGCCCTGACTAAGATAAACACTGAAATAAATCTTTGAGGATTGCTTTCAATCTGTCATTAAACAGCTTATGGAATAATATAGGACCAGACTGTAATTCCAAACGCTTTCCCCTCTTGGAAAGTCAGGGCAGTATGTTCTTGACTCCAGGGAGCCATCTTCCCCTGTTTCCCAGGGGAACGGAGCTGACCGCACAGATGTGGCTCCGTTGGTAAGTTATTTCAGCCAGTGCTTTCTTTCCCTGAGTCCAGCAGAGGAAGAGGCCTGGTGTCTGCTCATTTTCCTGGCTTCCTCTAGCTCCATTGTAGGTTTTAACCCCCCTTTACCTTCACTTATACCATATACCAGATGTTTTGTTTTTTTAAACAAACAAACAAACAAACAAACAAACACTTCCATTCAGGTCCTTTTTGCCCCTTTGAAGGAGCTTCCTCTTTAGACCCGGTCTCCGGCTTTTACCTGAGCTACCCGTGCTGTTGTGTAAGCTATCAGAGTCCTCCGTCAAAGATGACTTGCGGACACTCACCTTTGACTTTCAGCGTCAGGTACTTGTAGTCCCAGGCGGCCCCGCAGATGACCAGGCAACGGTACTGCCCCGAGTCACTCACTTGGACACTGGGGATGTGGAACAAAGCCTTTCCCAGGGACAGATACTCCTCCAGCAGGGTAGCTCTTTCGCTTTGCGAAGAAGTCTCGTTTTCTACCTTCTGCAAACTAGCTCTTATCCCTTCCAGTTCAGTGCATTCTCTGCGGTCAAAATCACACTCCAGGCTCACATTGCTACCGAAGTCTACTGCGTACACTTCTTTAGGGGCCGTCACCGTGAATAAAGCTGCAAGGGAGACACAGCGGGCTGTTCTCTACTTTTAGGTCACATTTCGGTTCTTCCGGAATGAGAGTTGTGTTCCTTCCCCCCGCATCTTTTTAGGAGACCCTCGCCATCCTCTGGGCTCCTCTCTTCCCTTCCCTCATCCCATGTAGAAACATTGGAGTTCTTGCCTCAGGACCCAGAGTTGGTTTTCTTGTCTGAACATTCCCACCCACACTCCTGTTTCTCCTGAACACCCCAGCAGGAGCTTTTGAAGGACAGGCCTGCTTGCCCTCAACAACATCTCCCCCTAGCTCCTCATTCAAAAGAGCATTCCCTCTTTTGAGACCAAAGCTTTTCCTTAGGCTGCCCTACCTATGAGCTCTGCCTTATTTACCATTATATTCCTATCACCGAGGCTGATTTTCTTTAGTTCGTATGAAATCAATTTTTACCTCTCTTTGCCAAATATCACCACCTCTAAGCATCGATAGTAACAACACGTGCTATCTCTCACAGAGCTCGTAGATACACCAGTACCTCCTTTTGTCCCCCTGGAAGCCAGGGAGACAAGGCAGCATTGCTACCCCCTTTAAAATGAAATGAGGCACAGAATGGTTAAGTTACTTGCCTAAGGGTACACAGCTAAGACTGGCCCTGGCTTTCTCAAGGCTCCACATGCTGTTAATCACCAAGGCATAGGAACCCAATGAAGATGTTCACTCTTTTGGATCAAGAAGGTTAAAGGGGGGGGGGGGAAAGGAACTATTTTAACGACTCCAGGCCAAGCTCCATGCAAGGTGCTTTGTAACTATATTACCTAATACTATGACCTGAAACATGTATGGTCATTAAGATTTTATAATTTTTTTCAAAGACATTGGCTCCAAGAATACACTTAATATGGTTATAATTTAGGGCCCTTTGGTGTTTGACTTGAAAAGCTGTAGGCTCTACTCACAGTCCTTTCCAAAATATGAGATGAATCTCACCAGAGATGTGTGAGGTAATTTCATGCGGTGCAAAGCCAAAGCCTAAAGGAAACTGAATTATTCTCCTCTCAATTTGATTCCAACCCTTCAACGACATGCTCTCTAACTGGACCCCAGGGAGCTCCTCGGAAGACAACCAGCATTGGTGAGAACTTACTTAGTAGGGCTGCTCTGCTCTCTGTGTTTGCTTTGGTTCCTTGCCTAGTGTGTCACTGAGTTTCTGCGTATACACAGTTATCAGTTTGCTTGGATTTTAAACGATGAGTTGGCTTAAATAACTCTGTAACAGAGCAGAAACAGCATAGGCAGTGTTTGCAAGTATACATTGTGGAAGACTGTATACAGCAGCCTTCAGGAATGAGTGGGCATCCCAATGATGGAAGTATGGTAAGACATGGGAATTATTTCTAAACTATCACAGAAGACTGGAGTGGATTATACTCAATAGATCTCTTTCATCATTCACACAAGAAAATGATCTGGTCATCAAATATCTGCGGGCTTTAAAAAAAATATTTTCATTTAGTGAACTTGGGTTCAAATTGCAACAATACCAGGATTAGTTGGGGAGCTTTGGAGTGGGGTGGGGGAGGGGCTGCCATTTAGCTTCTATGAATCTGTCTGTATGAAGTACATACCCATCTCTTGGTTCTGTGGGAAAGTCTGAGCAAGGTGGAACACATGTCTCACCCGTGTGTGGTAGCTAGCAGGTACTCAGAAGGTGTTCTTCCAGATGATGCTTAAGTCTTGGGGTAGTAATACTCCACATATGGGCTGGGCAGCCGTCCTTTATCAGCCAGGATAGTCCTCTCCTCTTTCCTCCTCCCTCCCTCCCTGTCTCCCTCCTCCTTTTCCTTCCTTCCTTGCTTCTTTCCTCCCTTCCTTAGCTCGCTTCCTTCCTCCTTTCCTTCTTTCCTTTCTTTCATTGACAGGGTCTCACTATGTATCCCAGGCTGGCTGTTAACTCATCCTCCTCCTGCCTCAGCCTTCTGAGTCTTCAGATTCTAGGTGCCCACCACAACTGTGGCGAACTAGGATATTTTAATTAACCAATTAAAATTTGGTTAATTAAAGTGGTTGTCCGTTCCCTGGCCTGACTCTCTAGTAGGAGTAACTTTTGGTTTTCCTGCTGGCTGATGGTTGACATTGCAATTCACTTTTAGATTGTCTTGGGTTGTAAGACAGGGCCTTGTTATATAGTCCTGTTAGATCTTGGACTCAATCCTTTCCTGCCTCAGCCTCCTGAGTGCTGGGATGGCCGGGGTGTGCTGGGGTGGCTGGAGTATACTGAGGTGTGCTGGGGTGTGCTGGGGTGGCCGGGGTGTGACCATACTCAGCTTGCAAGTCTCTTTTAATTCATGTGAGGTTTTTTTTTTTTTTCAGAACTTTCATTATCCTTCAAACCTTAGAAATTAATAAGATTGTTTGCTTTGGTATTTTTCTAGTATCCAGGATATTAACCTCAGCTCTGGAAAATCAGGGAGGGCAAGGGGAGAATGGTGAAAAGAAAGACTCTGAGGCTGCCTGTACTCACTTCTCCCTGAGGCGTCTTTCACAGATATCACATACACCAGTAACTATGGCTTACCACCAAGCGCTCCAGACAGTGATTTGCACAAATGAGCTTTAGCAAAAATGCCTGGACAGTTTATTGTCTCCCTTCCCTGCCTTGACTACAACTAGAACATTAATGCATATTTTACACAGATCTGTAGTACAGAAAGATGCACACATGCCCAGCATTTGTTTGTATAACATGAGGCCAGGAGAAAGGCTCTAAGGTGTATGCTTCTATGCAAAACAGTGTAAATCATGCATGTCCTTGCTGGATCAAGCTGAGAAGACCCTCAGATCATACTAGAAAAAAAAAAAGGATGCTAGAGTTCAGGAATTCCTGTATGGTTCCATTTTGTAGACTCCTTTGCAGGCTGAAATGACAAGTTCTTATGTACTTAGTGTTTAGATCCATTATTATGGGAACCGTGATGATTAATCTTAATTTGATGGGATTTTGAAGCGTCATAGTGACGCTTAACTGAGAAGGGAAGATCTGCCTGGAGCGGGAGTGGCACCATCCCATGGACTGGGGTCCTGGGCTAAGTAAAAAAAAATGAGAAACTAAGCTGAACATCAGCATCCATCTCCTTCTGCTTCCTGACTGCAGATACAATGTGACAGCCCCCACCCCCCATCTGCTGCCCCGCCTTCCCCACCACTGTGGACTGTGTCCTCTCAAATGGTGAAAATAGTGAAACAAAATAAACCCTTCCCCCTTAAGTTTCTGCCAGGGTGTTTCTTTGGTACAGCCAGAGAGAATAGTGGCTAAATCAGAAATCATCCCTGAATCCTTCACTCCCTTATCACTAAAAGATACTTTGTTCCAAATCCACTCTGCCCATAATCATTCATCATTCATCAAAAATTTACTAGCTATTTTCTGAGCATTTAGTTTAGGAATTTACTACTGTTAAAGTACATTCCCCTACCCCTTTTAAATTACAGATGTCCAAACGGAAAACAAGGAGAGAGGTGGGGAAAAGGGGAGAGGGGATGTGCAAGGAAGGTTCAGTTGTGTGTCTGAGTAACCAGCTAGATAGATTTGGAGATGGGTTGACAGCTAAGCTGTTTACCGCTCTCTAGTTTCTTCTCGTGAGAGAGAGAGAGCCTCTGACTTCCTCTGGAACTCCCCTGTCATTACAGCAGAACTTCCCCCATCCCCTGCCCCAACCTTTTATAAACACGTGGCTTCTTTTTTCTTCTCAACCCACCCCACCCCACCTCTTGCAGAATAGATGCCTTGAGCTTTAGAAATAACCTTTCGGAGAGGTGACTTTTTGGGCGTTGGGGGTAATAGTCACAAGAGGAGAGGACACAACATCCACCATGCATCAGAATACTTCACAATGATGGAGGACTGTTATTTAGACTAACTTCACCTCAGTTATAGCTTCCAAGGCATGCAAAGCTTTGGGCTTGATTTCTCATAAAATGGGTAGTTTAGGAGATACACCATACTTTTGAAATTCTATAACTTTCAGCTTCTTGTGAATCACAGAGGAAATGAAACCACTTGTAATGGATTCTGTACACAATTCTTTCTCAAGGCTGTCTGTCTGCGTGTTAGACTCACCAAGCAGAAGGCCTCAGTCGGCCTGACACAGGAGCCTTCTGGGACACTGCCTCTGCCCACTCATTGTTGTTTTAACAAAATGTCCCTGTGCTTTATACTAAGGTTCAAGATCCCGTTGGTGGAGGGTCCAAGAAACTTGGTGCCACCACACAGCTCTGCCTGTGTCCTAACTTGATGAAGAAGCAGAAAGGGATGGCCGTACTCTTGAGGTAGTTTCTCATTATAACCACCCACTTTCCAGAGACAGATGCCACTCTTTTTAACAGTGTGGACGTTTGGGATTTAATTACCTTCTGTTAGACCCTACCTCTTAAAGCTTACACCCCTGCCCTGGAGGTCAAGCCCCGGCACAGGAACCTTTGAGGAATACATATATCCAGACCACAGCTAAGACTTAGAATACTAATCTCCAAACCCTGATTCGGATTCTTTAGATTACTGGGGTAGAGCAGACATTCATTTTGCAATTTTCCTGGGAGCTTCTCACTTGCAGACAGTATTGAATGAATCTCATTGGGCAGATCAGACATCTGCATTTGCAAACACAGATTACCACCTTGCCACCTGAAATGCTGCTTTCAGCTTCCCCATAAGCACTAATAAGAAACCACTCCTGGGTATATACCCAGAAGATGCTCCACCATGTAATAAGGACACATGCTCCACCATGTTCATAGCAGCCTTATTTATAATAGCCAGAAACTGGAAACAACCCAGATGTCCCTCAACAGAGGAATGGATACAGAAAGTGTGGTATATCTACACAATGGAGTACTACTCAGCTATTAAAAACAATGAATTTATGAAATTCTTAGGGAAATGGATGGATCTGGAGAATATCATCCTGAGTGAGGTAACCCAATCACAAAAGAATATACATGGTATGCACTCTCTGATAAGTGGTTATTAGCCCAGAAGTTTGGAATACAGGAAGAACGACCCACAAACCACAAGAAACTTAAGAAGAAGGAAGACCGAAATGTGGACATTTCATTCCTTCTTAAAAGGGGGAACCAAATACCCACGGAAGGAGTTCCAGAGATTAGAAGGAAGGACAAGCCAGCCTAAATACAGCTATCTCCTGAGAGGCTCTGACAATACCTGACTAATACAGAAGTAGAGGCTCACAACCATCCATTGAACTGAGTATAGGGTCCCCTATGAAGGAGTTAGAGAAAGGACCTATGGAGCTGAAGGGTTTGCAGCCCCTTAGGACGAACAACAATATGAACTAACTAGTACCCTCAGAGCTCCCAGGGACTCAACCACCAACCAAGGACTATACATGGTGGGACTGATTGTTCTGGCAGCATGTGTATAGTAGAAGATTGCAAATTCAATTATCAATAGGAGGAGAGGACCTTGGCCTTGTGAAGATTCTGTGCCCCAGTGTAGGGGAAAGCCAGGGCCAATAAGTGGGAGAGGGTGGGGTGGCAGGCATGGGGAGGGGGGAGGTAACAGAGGTTTGTTCTTGTTGTTTTTGTTTGTTTGTTTGTTTTTTGGAGGGGAAACTGGGAAAGGAGAAATTTAAATGTAAATAAAGAAAATATCTAAATAAATAAATAAATAAATAAGAAATGCAGGCTCTCAGGCTTGCCCCAAACCTAGAGACTCAGGATCTGTGAGGCAGACTTAGGACACTGTGTAACTGTGACACTGATCCCAACCAACACTAAAGGGACTCTTCTATCCTCCTCTATTTGGTCCTCTGTCAACCCTCCATAGTAGGAGATACTGTCCATATTTAATAGGTTTTAAGAACAGTTTGCTTAAGGCCAGTGAGCGATGGGCTCTGGAAGTGGAATACAAATTCATCTCTAGGTATAATTCGCACTCATCTCTCTGCTCTGACGACTCAGCTATAACTCTCCCAGTTACTGCCAGCACTGAGTACACACAACCTAAGACTGAGCAGGTAAACGTTTGGCTTTGTGGTAAGGTTACTGTGTCTTGTCTTACATTTCATTTGCCATGCAGTAACTAAATTAAGCTTCAATCTAGAACTGAACTTCCGAAATGATCAGGCAAAGGACACCCAATTTAGATAATTTGGGAGTATTTTTTTTTATTTTGAGGATTCTGAGGTCAATTTAGCATTTTGTTTGCAAACAGGCCTTGATGACAGCTGCCACCCCTCCACAGCTGTCACATCTCCAGGAAACACAAAACAAATCATTTGCATTATCTCCCAAGTTAGTTTCTTCATTAGTCTAATTTTGAACTCTTCCATTGAACAACAGAAGTTTACTTTTCTTTTTTGCCTTCCTCTACAGTGTACTTAAACGGTTGTGTGCATTAGGTTCATGCTCTGTTGCTCTGTTGCTCTGTATGTGAGTATTGCATAGGCTACCCTTCACTGTAGAAATCCTACCTTGGCCAGGGTCCATACCTTTGCTGTCTTATTTCCTTTTTGCATGGCTGTGATGGAATAGCTGACAAGAAGCAATGTAAGGAAGGAAGGAAGGGCTTGCCTTGGCTCACAGTCTGAAGGGGTACAGTCCATCATGGCAGGAAAGGCCTAGTAGCAAGAGTGGTCACATTGCACCTATAGTCAGGACACTCATTTCAACTTACTTTCTCCATTTTAATCAGTCCAAGATGACAGCCCATGGCACAGTGCCACCCACACTCAGGGTGAGCCTCTCTTGCCTAGTTAAATCTTTCTGGGAAACACCCTCAAAGACACACATACAGGTGTGTTTTCTTGGTGGTTCTAAATCTCAAGTCAATTATAAATATTAGCCATCATATTCATACGTATCAATAGTCACTGAAAATCAGAATGACTGGGGTGTATTCTGCAGCAGAGCACCTCAAGCAACATCGTGGTCAAATTCTCCCTCTCCACCCCTACCTGCTTCCGTCCACACTTGGAAGGTGGAGGAGAGTAAAAGAGGGAGACCTCAGTGATACATAGTATTGATTTGTTTCTGTCTAAGACATACATATAAAAATAAATACTATCTGTTAAGTGTATCTGGATTATAAGATAGTTTTGGATTTCACAATAAAAGACAAAAAAGTAAATCAACTGTAAAGTTACAATAATCAAAAGAAGAGAATATTCACAAAAGGCTGGGCACATGCCATGGGAAATAAAAAAGCAAACTTCTGCTATTCAATGGGAAAAGGTTCAAAATTAGCTCAAGGAGGAATCAATGGACTCACACAAAATATGAACTATTGCTTTGTGACAAAGAGTCAAAGGTGCTTCCCTCTGAAGAAAAGATCTAGAAGAGTGGGGCTGGAGTCAATGAGCATTGTTATGCCTTTGACTTGTACTCCCACACACTGTATGAACACTAACTCAAACTCCAATACAAACCTAAATGTAGTGTGAACAGCTATGAGACGTTAGGAGCTGCTGAGAGATCAAAAGTGTGGGACATGAAACATGACACCCTTGAGTTAGATCACAGCAAGTATCTCTGTGGAGCCTTGTTAAAAGAATGAAAAACAAGCTGAGAGATAATATTCATAAACCATATATACCTGATAATGGACTTATATCTCAGATAAAGAAGGAACACTCAACACTTTACCAGAAAACAAAGAACCCAATTAAAAATTATTAGATGATTTCCATACATAGTTTACCAAAGAAGATAAATGAATGGTTAGGCAGTAAGCACCTTAAAATGTGCTTAACATCATTGGTCTCTGGAAAACTGAAAGCTACAACCACAGCAAGGTATTTCTATGCATCTGTGGGGTAGCATAGAATAACAGAACAAAGTCGCTACCAGGGATAACTGAAACTCTCAGGCACTGCTGTGACAGTGTGAAGTTGGTACAACTGCCATGGAAATCTCAGAATTTCCTATACGCTTATTTATAATGACCATAGAGTCTAGAAATTCAATGTAACTAACAAGTATAAAATGTATGTCCATGCAGAAACCTATTTGCAAACATCTATAACAACTTTATTTAAAATCGCCAGACATGGGAAATAGCCCAGATGTCCTCCAACTGGGAATTAGATCACACAGCAACCATCACTCAGTAACAAAAAGAAATAAGTCATTGATAAAGATAGTAACGTGGAAAAACCTCAAATGCATTACACTAAGAGAACAAAGCCAGAGAGCAAAGTCTATCTACAGTGTATGCTGTGCACGTGTGTGGACATTTCATAGTGAATTCCACTAAACAATATAATTGTTTTGTTTTGTTTTTCTTTTTCTGAGAAAGGCTTCTCTGTGCAGCCCTGGCTGTCCTGGAACTCACTCTGTAGACCAAGCTGGCCTCGAACTCAGAAATCCGACTGCCTCTGCCTCCCAAGTGCTGGGTCAAAGGTGTCTGCCACCACCGCCTGGCTAACTAAGCAATATAATTAACATATATTAATAATAAAATATTAGTAATTACATAAAGACCATCTAATCCAACTTTGATTGCAGAGGCATGTATTAGTGAAAAGGTGAATTTTACTGAATGTAAACTTAAATACTTTTAATGTAAAAATGTATCTCTAATTCTGTCAAATCTTTATGGATAGTATATATATTGGCATTCCTTCTAGGCTCTGCCCCACAGTTACCTGGCAACAGCCAGGTGTGTCTGACTCAGTATAAAAGGGCTGCTTGCCTCCTCATTCTCTTTCTCTTCTTGCTCCTTCCTCTCTTCCCTTTCTATCCCTTCTCTCCCCATTCTTCTCCCCATCTCTCTTCAAGAATTCACGGCTGGTCTCTCCTCCTCTCCTCCTCCTCTTCCTCTTCTTTTTCTTCCTCCTTCCTCCCTCTCTTGTTCTCTCTCTCTTTCTCTCTGCCTTTCTCTGTCTTTACTACCCCCTCAACTCCCCTCCCCACTCCCTGAATAAACTCCATTCTGTTCTATACTCTTTGTGTGGCTGGTCCCTCAGGGGGAAGGGATGCCTCAGCATGGGCCCACAGAGGCACCCCCTTCCCCGACAGCATACCGCACCTCCACCAAACATATCTTTGCCTTCTTTATCTTTTTTATAAAACACAACAGTATATCTACAGAATATAATAAGGAAAGAGTTGATAATTAATGGATCATGACATCAGAACAAGTCAGGCTTCTCTACGGTCTTGCAGGGGTTCACTTAACCCAGACACCAAAATAACTGCAATGCCCATGAACTATGTAAATAAATTATAATATGTTCAGCAAAATATATAGTTGCATAAAACTTGGGGTTGCTTCTATTTGCTGGCTTGGAATCTACAAAGAATGCATACTGTCCGAATGCTTTAAAAGATTTTTTTAAAATAATAGGTAGCCAATCGTTTTTATGAAGATCAGGACAGTACCAATAAGGGCAAGAGAAGGGCTTTGAGGAGGAGCCTGTTTGGGCTGTAGAGGGTGAGTTCCTGGCGGGGCTGGTGAACACTCTGGGGGTATTTCCAACAGTGTTCGGTCAGGTCAAGCTTGCATCCGTTTCGCGTGGTTTTCAGTGTCCATGGCATATTTTACAGCAGGGTGATTTATAGGAGAGTTATTAAACAATTCCTGTAAGTAAAATGAGCATCCAGGAGCCCACCTCTCATCCAAGAACTTGACCACGACAAATGACACCTCTACTGCCTCCCGAGGTAACTGATACTGAATCCTGTGCTTCTTGATTTGATGGCTTGCTTGTTTCAGCTTTATCTTATTCTTGAAGGATGCTCGAGCAACAGACTTAAGAAAAAGACATGGTGCTGCGTGCCATCTTTCTAAGACATGGTGCTGCGTGCCATCTTTCTAAGACATGGTGCTGCGTGCCATCCTTCTGGGCTTTTTTAACAGATGCAGCAGCTTGTTCGTGATGAATTTACTTCCATGCTTATAATAATTTATCCTTGCCATAGACCATGATCTCTCTATTTTAGAGCATTAGGAACGTCACTATTCATCCGTAATGACTAAATGATCCGCTAAGCATTAGTTTTTTAAGTTTAAAGCTAGAAATGTATGCATAGAGGGTAATGAGGAATCATATTCATATGACTGGTGTATAGGAACTGTTTTGTTCGGGGATCAATGCAGGTCAAGGGCTACACACAAAGCAATTAAGGAAATGGGGTCCTCATTCTGAGTACCATGATAACCTGGGTATTCTCTCAGACAATGAGTATTGTAGCCCAACTACTCTCGGGATCTTCTTAAAGCTCTCCTATATTCTTAAAATTGTATTTTGTATTTTGTAAATAATACCTCAATGCGCGATTCCTATTTAAAAGCCTAGACAAATAAATAAACAAGGATGCTACAGTTTTCCTTTTTACCCCTATCCCGGCCCTTTCCTTTTCCATCTCCATTGAATAAGAATCACCATTCCCCAGCTTTGTTTTCTAGGTGCCCCCACCAGTAGCTTTCTAAGAAATCAAAATGCCTTAATGAGAAAGACACATAACATGAAGTTGAAACACACAAGAAGGCGTTCTAATTTAACACTCATTTTAATTAAAAATTTCTACAAAGAAAGAGCAGGAAGGAATTCCAAATTTACAGAGCAAGCAAAATGTGCTGTTTGGGTTTTCTTTTTATTAATTCATCGACATAACTCAGTACACATATGTTTTGGTTTGTGAAATGCTCAGAATACGCATTAAAACATATCTCCATTTTAAAACTTATATGAAAATCCCACCCCCGGTTAGACAATTTACAATTTATTGTCTACCTTTATCTAGTACGGTAAGCACTATAACAGGGCTGGGGGAAGGGCAGAAAGGACATCAGTGAGTGCAAATCTTTCATCTGCTACCTAGTAACTATGTCATCTTGTGCACATTAAAACACCTTCCCGTGTCTCAGCCTCTCTACCTCCAAATGAGTGTTGTGAAGACTGGAAGAGACGAATAAACTGCCTTGCGCATTGTTCCCCACATATAAGCCCTCTTGTGAATGGAGGCATTCCTTGCTTCCTATGTCCTTCCTACTCCCTTAACATATAAGTCAGAGCTCATAAAGACTGCAGTCGCCTCGTGCTGCTTTTCGTAAAAGAAACAGTCCTTCTTCTACAGAGAGATCCAGTGAGTGTATGTGTGTGGGGGGGGGGGGCGGGGGGGAGGTGCCCCACGGGGCGTAACCAAAACCAAAACCAAAATACTAAAACAACAAAACAAAACAAAAACTTGCCATCCCTGTTTCCCTAGCTCCTTCTTTTTCTAAGGCAGCCCACGGGGAAAGAAGAAACGTGGAAGAGAAGCGTGGACTGACCCCCTGGACAGGATGAGATCGGAGGAGACAGCCACTTATCAAAAGGCTATCCAACGCCAAAGGACCACTTTCCCATAATTCCTCTCAAAGAAAGCCTCGCTCTTCTGCTATGGAGCATCCCGGGCCCTTAGCTCCACAACTGTTGCTTTTTTTTTTTTTTTTTTTTTTAAAAAAAAAAAACCTCCTTATGTTCTCTTGGTACTGCAGCCCTGATGGCGCACACCAGTGATCTGAAATGCCTTCCCCAGGGAAACAATCAATTCTGAAACAACTTTCTCCCTTCTAAACCACATCCTCCCCTAGATGTCTCATCATCAAGTTCAAAGGCATAGCCTTCAGACTGAGTTTTCATTGAGGCTTTATTGTCTCCGAGTTTCCAATTCAGTCCCACATTACGGCACAAATGACCGGCGGCTACTGCCATTGCTTGTTAAAAGAACTCACATGAGTAACAAAACGCTCTAGGTTTGCCTCAGTCACTGTCCCTGATTTGAGGGGAAACAGGTAGCTGCTTGGCACCTTGCATCAAAGGGAACTACCCTCTTAGGTCCGTTCAGACGCATGTGTTTTATCGCAAGCATTGGGTGGTGGGAGAAATGGATCAGTATCCCCAGTTTCTGCTTCTATAAGATGAGGACCACCAACCCTGGAAAGCATTCTTCTCTGCTATTTGAAATATCCAGTAACCACACCCCCTCTCAAAGAACACTCACAGACACTCATTTCCGGCTTTGGCTAGGGACTACCACCTGCTCATTATTCCCAGGACCCTCCCATCGTCATCCTTTCTTACCTGCTATATGATGAAGTTGCAAGCTCAGGTTCAATATCGGCAGCAGGAACAACATGGTCTGTCTCAATCTGAAACAGACAATTGAGAGTCTCAGAGCTCCGTGCCGTTTCTTAGTGTCTGAGAGTTTAACTCATCCCAAGAGCATGATAATGACTCAGAATCAAATCTTGTGGGAGATGCAAGTGACAATGGAGGAGCAAAGACAAGAAGAGAGGCAGTGGGTTCCTCTTCTGGAGAAGAGTTTATGCACAGCAAGGAGGAAGAAGGCACTCTTTCTGAATTCAAATGAGCTGCTCTTCTTGCTTCTTTTCTGGGGAGCAGGGTGGACATCGTCAGCCACCTACAATGGCGATCATCCGTATCCTTGTGGGCCTCCCATGTCACTTTCTGAAGTTCAGTCAGTATCAAATTTTTGAACATCAGCCCTGTTTACCTAGCCATCATCTGTAGCTGGACTGGAACTTGTGGAGGGCGATCCTGGAGAACAGGGCTCAGGAGATCAGAGCTGGCATATCAATATGTATTAATTGACTGAGCCGAAAGCACCAAGCTGTTGAGTGCTGCCACCCAACGTGCCTGTTCTGTGGTTTGTCTCTTAATGAGTTTTCTAATTATTACTTTTTAAATTACATTTTTTTGGACGGGGGTTGAAAAGGTCTCGTGTTGTCTAGGCCGGCCTCTATCTATGTAGCGTAGGCTAACTTTGAACTCCTGATCCTGCTTCCACTTTCCAAGTACTAGGATTACAGGCAAAGTGTCATTGTGGCTGGTCCACTTTTTATTATTTTGAACACATTAAATAGAGGTAATTTTTATTACTTATTCTAAGATATACCTCAAAGAAGCTTAGTAAAATCTGTATGCTGAAAATGTTTACCTCCATGTTATAAAAACTTTTATTAGCTAACTATTAATTGTATAAAACAATGGATTTCATCATAACTCTTTATATATACTTATAATATACTTTGATTATGTATATTTACTATATCCCATTTACTATATCTGTCACTCTCCACTACCATCTCCTCATTGTCCCCTTCCTCATTAGCAGTTCTACAAATGACATTGAATTCATCTTTATGGCTGAATAATATTCTATTTACTTATAGATATATAATTATGTTATATATAATAAATGTTTTTTATATATAAACATTGTTATCCATTTATCCATCATAACTTGGTTACTATGAATGGTACAGAAATAAGCATGGATATATGAGTATTTTGGAAGCTAACTTAGATTCCGTTGGGTATATTCTGAGGAGGGGAACAACTGGATCATATGGTAGTACCAGTTTTAGTTTTTTAAGGAATATCCATGCTGATTTCCATAGTGGCTGTACTAATTTACATTCCCATTAGCAGTGTGCAGGGGTTAATTTTGCCTGCATCTTTACCAGTATCTGCTGTTTTGATGTCTCCTTGACGAGAGCCATTCTGATTGGGTGGGTGGGTGGGGGGGACAGTGTCTGTGTTTTCTGAGAGCTCTCAGGTCTGCCAGGGACAGGAGGTGTGACAGGCCCTGCGCTAGCTCAGTGTGGTTCCATCTCCTGTTTCACTTCTGACCTCAGGTTTTCTGCATCCACAGAGTACTCATGTTTGAAGACAAATGGGAAGGCACACTGCTGTCAGTTCTTCTGTCTTGAAAGGACTTGAAGCCTTATTAGCCAGCATCAGCTGCACATCTCAGTCCTGGGAAAGCAGAGCCATAAGCTGGGGGGGAGGGCTTCTCTCTGGAACCCCAGGGGTTTTATTTGCATTTTTAGAAGAGGATGCTGCTTTGGTTAGAGAGTAAACTGTTTTTGGAAGGATGAGTTGGCACTCACTGCTGACTTAGGAGGACACTGTGAACATTTGCATTAGGGTGCTGGGCTAGTGGAGGAAGTGGGAAGTGATCCGGTGAGGGTTTTTAAAGTGTGTTCATTAAACTTATTTTTAAACGTTCAGTAGCTTTATTAAAATGTTGTTAACACACAAAAGAAGGCCATATAAACTTAGTGCAAACTCTTAGCACAGTATTAATTCAGTGGACTGTTTAGTATATGCATAGAGTGGAGTAATCAACACCACTATTTAATTTGGCAAATTCTAATTACCACTAAAAGGAGGAACCACACCCACTTAGAAAGATTCCCATTTCCCCTTCCTTCTCCCAGAATCCTGGCAGTTGTTCATCCGTTTTCTATTTTGGTCAACTGCTTGTGTTGACATTTCATATAAATGACCTTGAGTAGCCCTTGACCTTTTGTGGCTTGCTTCTTACACTGAGCATCAAGTCAAGATGTATCTGTTGTGCAGCACATATCAATACTTAATTCCTTTCATAACGGGAAGTTACTGCATTGTATAACAAGCCAAATTTATTTATCACTTGCTAACATTTTCTCCTAAGAACTAAATCTGTTCTGTTCATATCTAGGTCTCTAATCTGTTTTGAGTTCATTTTTGTGTATGATCAAGGTTCTTTTACACATATTCCAATAAAATTTATTTTAAAAAACTAAACCATCCTTTCCCTGTGGAATTGTCTCAGCATCTGGATGATAAACTCGGGATGTATTCCTGGACTTTGCATCCATGTTGCTCGGGTCTATGTCTGTTCTCTGCCCCCATCACACAGTGCTATTTACTGTAGCTTTGTGGAAAGTTTGAAATCAGGAAGTGAGGCCCTACAGCTTTGTTTCTTCTCTCAAGTCCTCTCTCCCCCTCCCTCTGGTCCTTCCTCCTCCTTTCCCTTGAATTTCTCTCTCTTAAGTTTCTGTATGAATTTTAGGATAGACTTGTCGATTCTGCACAAAAGGAGCTGGCATGCATTGGTAGGAATTACACTGACTCTGCACCTCCATTCAAGGGGAATATAATCAACTCAACAATGTTAAGTCTTTCAAACTCTGAAAGCAGTCTTTCTATTTCTTTTCATTTTTTTTTTCAGATTCTAAAACGTTAAAAAATAAAACATTATTCTTGGTGATAAAACCATGTGTGGGAGCATGAGCCATGGCATGCATCTGGAAGCTAGCTTTGTGAAGTTGGTTCTCTCCTCTGTCTTTATGTGAGGCTTCGGAATGCATCTGAGGTCACCAGGCTTGCTCAATAAGCATGTATACTCACTAGGCTATCTCACCATACCAAGGTTTTAAACTTTTTATTTGCATATTTAAAAGCTTTACGTTCTAATAGTTACACATTCTAATAATTAAAATAATTTGAACAAAAAAAGGCACTCTGAAAGGGCACTCTGATTAAAGGACACGCTGTAGCCTGCAGGACACAGTGGGTGACCTTGGATTTTACTGCAGGTCTCACCAAATCCAGCTTCTTGGCTCACCAACAGGAAGTTCTTTCTCTTCCCTGCCAGCCAGACCTGCAGAGGCGAGAGGCAAGCCGAGGACTTGGCTGCCAGTTGTTATGGATTCAGTGTTAGGAAAGGGAGAGCCGGTCTTCCAAAGTTTGTCCAACCACTTCACATCTTACAAAGTTAAACAGAGTAACCAAGTGAAATTAGAAGATGATGCTTGCAGAGCACTCACTGACCGTTGGTGGCACTCACCTTACCATCCGATGGCTCATGTCTGTTTGCTTGTTCCTTTTTTTTTTATTATTAGATATTTTCTTTATTTACATGTAAATTTTCCCTTTCCCAGGTTCCCCTCCTAAAAAAACAAACAAACAAACAAAAACAAGAACAAACCCCTTTTGCCTCCCCCTTCCCCATGCCTATCACCCCACCCTCTCACACTTATTGGCCCTGGCATTCCCCTACACTGGGGCACAGAACCTTCACAAGGCCGAGGTCCTTTCCTCCTATTGATGATTGAATTTGCAATCCTCTAC